>CM035112.1:31648614-31671114 GCA_020205505.1 Panax japonicus | reverse complement strand
CCAAAAAAAGAAGAAGCTGACCATTTCTTTTTCGCAGTGGCCAAGTAGTATAAATAGCAAGCTCATCTTCTTACATACAATATCTCAGTTATCTCCTTCCCAAACAAAGTAAAAACACAAACCAAAAACCTTCATTCTTCAAACCTCAAGTATCAGAATGAAGATTCCAAGTTTTCTGCTGCTTGCTTTTGTTCTTTTGTCAACTTTTTCACAGCCAACTTCGGCATATTCTCAAGAAAATTTTCATAAATGCCTTAAACACGCTTCTTCAAACTCCGAATCCATTTCCAAAGTCATTTACACCCCAACCAACTCATCTTACACATCCGCCTTGCAGTTCTCCATTAACAATCTTCGATTTGCATCATCCGCTACACCTAAACCCCTAGTCATTGTTCAACCCGTCGACGCAACCCAAATCCAAACGGTTATTTATTGCTCCAAGAAACACGGCATGGAGATCCGGATTCGAGGCGGTGGTCATGATTTTGAAGGTCTTTCTTACGTATCAAGAAACCCGTTTGTCGTGCTTGATATGATTAATCTTCGATCAATCAACGTGGACCCTGTAGCTGCAACTGCATGGGTTCAATCAGGTGCAACTCTAGGTGAACTTTACTATGAAATCGCCAAGAAAAGTAAAACCCTAGGGTTTCCGGGTGGTGTTTGGTCAAACGTTGGCGTTGGTGGACTAATTAGTGGTGGAGGCTACGGCACGTTAAGACAGAAGTACGGTCTTGCTGCTGACAACGTCATTGATGCAAGATTGATAGACGTTAATGGAAGAATCCTTAATAGAAAATCAATGGGTGAAGATCTATTTTGGGCTATTAGAGGAGGTGGTGCTTCTAGCTTTGGAGTCATTCTTTCTTGGAAGATAAAACTAGTTCCTGTCCCGGAAATTGTGACTGTTTTTCAAGTAGATAGAACTTTGGAACAAAATGCAACTGAAATAGTTCATAAGTGGCAATCTGTTGCTCCTAAGCTTCCAAACGATTTAGAAATCAGAATTGTAGCAAATACTATACGAAAGGGCGCACCTAGTGTACCTAGTAGAACGACACTTAGCATTGATTCAAGTACATATCAAGATGACAAAACAGTCCGTCTAAGATTTGTGGGAATGTTCCTTGGTGGAATAGATACACTACTTCCATTGATGCAAAAAAGATTCCCCGAGTTAGGCTTGATGAGAGAAAATTGCAACGAAGTTAGTTATATCCAATCAGTGCTGCTTTTTTCTCTATTTTCAGCTGATGAATCTGTTGAAGTTTTGCTAAACAGAACTTCGTTTAAGATTCCGTTTAAAGCAAAATCCGGCTTTGTGGATAAACCAATTTCAAGAAAAGGCTTAGAAGGTATTTGGAAAATGCTGCTCAAAGGTGAGCCCGAAACGACAAATATGATCTTGACATCGTACGGAGGAAGAATGGATGAGATTTCAGAATCCGCCATTCCATTTCCACATAGAGCTGGAACATTGTATATGATGTACATGAGGGTGCTTATGGATGGAGACACAACCAAGGCTATTAATTGGATCAAAAGCTTATATAAATACTTGACTCCACATGTTACTAAAAAACCAAGAACTGCGTATGTAAACTATAATGATCTTGACTTGGGGGTGAACAATCAGAATGGTCTAACGAGCTATTCACAAGCAAGCAAATGGGGTAAAAAGTACTTCAAGAATAATTTCGACAGATTGGTTCAGGTGAAGTCACGAGTTGATCCTGGTAACTTCTTCAGGCACGAGCAGAGTATACCTCCGGTTTCTTATAAGGGTCGAAACATTTAGATCAGAAGTGTTAGTTTCTTTGCTAGCGAAAAAATTCATTGATTTGTTCATTGGTTTATGGCCTTTAAATACAGACAAAATTGTAATCAAATTCCTTAATTGTTCTATTTATTCAATTTTTCAATTTTTTGTTTTGTTGATCTACTGCTTTTATGGTTGTACTTACAAACACTTCGAGCGTATGAAACTTCTGTAAATTATTGGAACATTAATTGTATTAGTTTTACATGTGCGGGTGAAGATATAATTAGATCATATATACCTCTACAAGCTCTTCCTTATAACGCCTTAAGCAGCTGTTGTGCTTAATCTCCCCATTGTGTACCATCTTATCGTCTTTTTGCTTGTAGTTCCGCTTCTATGCAAGCTTGATAAGATTATTTTTAATGTAAGTACATGAGTTTATCACATATGCATAAACAGATATATTCCTTTATGATTTTTTTATTTTTTTATTTTTTTATTTTTGCATTGTAAAGGCACTAATTTAATGGGTGTTTATATGTAAGGGTACTGTGTGCTAGCTTAATTATTAAATAAATCGTGAAGATGATATTTCCTTAATATTTAAGATATCATCTAGTAATGAAGAGAGAGCTAACATGTATCACTTGATGACATTGTAAGAGAGACCAAAAACTTTTTTGGCTACCACCATTGTACTATCTTTATCATGATAAAAGAATTAAGTATTCAATTAGGCTTAAGTCAAACTTTAATTAGAAGAGAAAACATACATGACTATTGTGAATATAATAATTATTAAATTAATTTAATTATATGGGTATCATATTTTAGCTTTCACCATAGTATGGATGCGTCAAACATCCTTAATAATTTATGGATTTTTTTATAATTACCTCTCAAGGAACTTTTCTTCTATAACATGTTACCTTGCGTTCAAAATCATTCAGTTCTCTGTTTGACATTTACATTACATTAGTTATAATTATTATGTTTGATTCTCTCTCCATAATCCATATATGCATTTTCTCGCATGATATGTGTTAACGCCAAGATCTTCTCCAACGTCCTAATCACGTAAGACGCCCTGATCTTGCACAGTAAACACGATAAACACCACAAGCTTGACGGTCGGACCGCCGGGGGATAACTCAGGCGTGAGAGTCAGTATACGTGTTCACAAGGTTAACAATGGAGGATGTAATGTCTAGTGTATTGAGAGAGATAATAATTCTCAGTTGTGTGTATGTGAATATGAATATGAATGAGAACGTGTCTGAGAACGTACCTGTTTGTGAAGACTTAGTTGATAAGTTGTACTCTCTTTGCCCGATTTACCGTGTCACTCACTACCTCTGACACAGCCCCCGTGTTCTGATGGGTCCTGCCGTCTGCCTGTAGTCTACTCACTGCCTTTAGTCATTGTATATGCCGCCGGCTGGCTATAATCCAATCCACATTAATGCATGGCAGTTGTCTTAGTCAACTGTCTTGCTTTTTCATCATTACAAGTCAAAGTAATAGATATTAAATGATCCAATGGGTTAATCCAACGAACCGACTCGGTCTTACAGGGTTAAATAGAAATAATATGATGACTAGGCCCAGTGACTTTCAAGGTTCAATAATGAAGGCCCAATGGATTAATTTAATAAGTAAGCCCAACTTACTTGGCCCAAAGAGGGGAAATATCATGACCCAACAATATGCATGACAAATTTTAAGCAGTCCACCTAGATTTCACTTTTATTGGTAAATTAATTTAAGGCAAAAATATACTTTATCCCATTCAAGTTGTCAAATTTTGTACAATAGCCCGCTGAAATAAAAAAAAATTACAATTAAAAAACTGAATTATTAAAAACATTACAATTGTCCCAATCCGTCAACTTTTTGAACGTCCCTCAAATTGACTTACATAATTTCCTACGCGGCTTAATAAAATAAAAGGAAAATTGAGTCACAAATGATGTGGCCCTTCCAAATTGGTTTTTGCCATAAACAAGTTCTTTTATGTGGAAATGAAAATTGGACATGAATATTTTGCAATTTCACCTATTTGTATTTTTACCCTCAACAAATAGGTGAAATTGTAAAACACTCATGTCCAATTTTCATGTCTAATTTTTATGTCCACGTGGAGTTTTTCCAAATAAGAATCCCAGTTTTTAATCTTTAGTTCAATAAAAGTCTCAAACCTTTAATACAATAAAAATCCACTTTTAAAAAAAAAATAAAAACTCCAAAAATCTATCATCTTCAACCTCCAGTCAGTTCAACCCAACACGTTAACTAGTCGGGACGAAAATCTTTAATATCTTGTCAAACTTAATTATATTTAATAGGTTTAGCTCTTATTTTTTGATTATATTATAAGTAAAATTCTGGTGTAAAATATTTTTTAAATTTAGTACCAAAGTTAAAGACAAGAATACATGATTGATGTTAAAATTTCAAAGAAAAAAAACACATGCGAGAAGGCCACGGATTGATGTTACATTTGAATTGAATTTTTCCAACAACTAAAAATTGAGAGAAAAACCCAAAGAATATAAAAATATTATCCATAATAACAAATATATATATATATATATATATATATATATATATATATATATATAGGCCACGGATCCAGTCCGGTCTCCCGGACTGGACTTAAAATACGGACCCCAAAATTTTTTTTTTTTTTTGCTTTTTTTTTTTTGAAACAACTAAAAAAAAAAAAAAAAATTTATGGAACTGAAATTTTTCCATAATAAAGTGTTTTGGGCGTGTTTTTAACACCTACCCCAACCAATGTATGTACAGTCTGCCCAGACTGTACAGAAATATTTCGTTATAGGCATCCAAATCACGCCCAAAACACTGTATTATGGAAAAATTTCAGTTCCATAATTTTTTTTTTTTTTTTTTAGTTGTTTCAAAAAAAAAAGCAAAAAAAAAAAAAAAAAAAAAAGGTCCGGATTTTATAAAATCCGGGAGTCCAGACCTGATCCGGACTATATATATATATATATATATATATATATATATATATATATAGAACTCATTTTGAATTTTTCATTTGACAAAGTACAAGGACAGATTCATTCTAACTTAATTCTTCCAACTTAATCTAAAGGTTCATATTTCTTTCTGCCCAAATCAAATTCACTCCTACACCCTAATCTCTCTCATGTTCACACACAAAATTTTTCTCTCTTCTCTCTTCTCCACACACACAAACAAATAATAATAAAAATAATAATAATAATAATAATAATAACAGTAATCTATATAATAAAGATTCAGATTCATTTTAATTGAATTGGGCGAAAAAGCACAAGAACGGTTCAGATTTATTCTAATTTTAATTTAAAATAATAATAATTATTATTATAATACTACTAATACTACTAATACTAATAACAATAACAATAACAATAACAATAACAATAACAATAACAATAATAATAATAATAATAATAATAATAACAAAAATAATAATAATAATAATAATAACAACAACAATAATAATAATATTAATACTAATACTAATAATAATAATAACTATTATTATAATAATAATAATAAGAAAAAAATAATAATAATAATAATAACAACAAAAATAATAATAATTATAATTATAATAATAATAAAAGTAATAATTATAATTATAATAATGAAATAATAATAATAATAATATAATTATTATTATTATAATATAATAATAGTAATAAATTAATAATAATTATGATATTAATATTAATAATAATAATTATAATAATATTAGTAACAATAACAATAATAATAACAATAATAATTATACAAATAATAACAATAATAATAATAATAATAATAATAATAATTATTATTATTATTATTATAATAACAATAAAAACAACAATAATAACAATAATTATTATTATTATTATTATGGTGGTGTGGTGAATTATAATAATTATTATTGGTGATTGTATGTTTTGTGAACAAGTTTATATTTTTCTTAGTATCTATTTTTAAAGGAAAATTAATTATTGTGGTAGTGTGGTAAATTATGATAATTGTTATGTCTGGTTGTAAGTTATTTTAAGTTGAAAAGAGTATTTAAGTAATATAATATTTTTCTAGTTTTAATCTATTTTTTCGTTACATCGTGTCTTCAAGCACGGATAATTACTAGTATGTATATATATATATATATATATATATATATATATATATATATATATATATATATATATATATGGGAGCCCTTCCATAGCAACCGGTTGCTGTGAGTACTGTGCAACACCCTCTTTTTGTACCGTTGATAAACTTATTGGAAGGCTGAGATGAAACATAAATATATCCTAGCCGGCATAACTTATACCGGCTTTTATTTTAATATGAGGACCCCACATAGTCAACATGTTGTCAGTTTTATTTTTATTTTTAAGCATTTCTCCATTAATAGTCATGACTCAGCACATTACGTAAACTTAAAAAAATATAAAATACACCCAGCCGTTACAAGCTCTTACGGCTGTTAAAAAAAAAATCCAAACCGGCACAACCTCTTACGGCTGTTAAAAAAAAAATTATACAACCAGGACAAGCTCTTACGGATGTTAAAAAAAAAAATCCAACCGGGACAAGCTCTTACGGCTGTTAAAAAAAAATAGGATATTATTTTTATTTGAATTATAATTCTTTATTTGTTATTAAATGAAAGAGTTATAAAGAATAACAAATATTTTATAAAGAATAGCAAATATAGAACTTGTGCAAGCCGTAAGAGCTTGTCCCGGTTGAATTTTTTTTTTTACAGCTGTAAGAGCTTGTCCCGGTTGTATAATATTTTTTTTAACAGCCGTAAGAGTTTGAACTTTGTAGTGGTACATTTTTTTTATATTTTTTCCGGCCAGTACAGGCTCATACGGCTGGTACCTTTTTTTAAATTTTTTTTATTCTTTCCCGGCCGGTACAGGCTCATACGGCTGGTATTAAAAAATTCGGTTATGGTAACCGGCAGGTATAGCTTGTCACGGCTTGTATTAAAAAAATATAAAAAATTATTTTATTGAAGCAACTCGCTGCTAAACAGACTCGAACTCGCAACCTCAAACTCCAATCACACGTCATATGACCACCCGAGCACCACGGGCCTAGCTGTTAATTTCAGCCAAGGATATGTTTTTATATTAAAACTTCACCATCCCCCAAAAATCTATATTCTTGCATTATTATTATATTACGATTTATTATTATTAACAAGTCTATATAATACATATGGGGGTTTGATATTTAGAAATAAGTTAATATCTATATTTATTAAGCAATGATTATTAGTAATAATTTTATATATTAAGCAATGATTTTATTATTAAGTAATGATTTTATACATTTTTGATAATTGATATATTTTTGATACATTTTTTGATATACATTTGATACATTTTTGATACATTTGATAAAATATATCATTTGATACATTTTTTGATATACATGTGATATATTTTTGATACATTTGATACAATTTTCATACATTTGATACATTTTTGATATATTTAATACATTTGATACATTTTTTTATATTTTTCATACATTTAATACAATTTTGATACATTTGATATATTTGATAATTGATATATTTTTGATACATTTTTGATAATTGATATATTTTTGATATATTTAATGTATTTGATACATTTTTGATACATTTGATACATTTTTGATATATTTTTGATAAATTTTTGATATATTTTTGATACATTTGATATATTTTTGATATATTTGATATATTTTTGATAATTGATATATTTTTGATATATTTGATACATTTTTGATATATTTTTGATACATTTGATATATTTGATACAATTTTGATATATTTTTGATACATTTGATAAATTTTTGATACATTTGATATATTTTTGATACATTTTTGATAATTGATATATTTTTGATATATTTGATACATTTTTGATATATTTTTGATACATTTGATACATTTTTTATATATTTTTGATACATTTGATATATTTTTGATACATTTGATACATTTTTAATATATTTAATACATTTGATACATTTGATACATTTTTGATATATTTGATATATTTTTGATATATTTGATACATTTTTGATATATTTTTGATACATTTGATACATTTTTGATATATTTGATACATTTTTGATACATTTGATACAAGTTCTTTATTTGCTATTCTTTATAAAATATTTGTTATTTTTTATAACTCTTTCATTTAATAACAAATAAAGAATTATAATTCAAATAAAAAATAATATCCTTTTTTTTAACAGCCGTAAGAGCTTGTCCCGGTTGGATTTTTTTTTAACAGCCGTAAGAGCTTGTCCCGGTTGTATATATTTTTTTTAACAGCCGTAAGAGTTTGAACTTTGAAGTGGTACATTTGTTTTTATATTTTTTCCGGCCGGTACAGGCTCATACGGCTGGTACCTTTTTTTTAATTTTTTTTATTCTTTCCCGGCCGGTACAGGCTCATACGGCTGGTATTAAAAAATTCAATTATGGTAACCGGCCGGTATAGCTTGTCACGGCTTGTATTAAAAAAATAAAAAAAATTATTTTATTCAAGCAACTCGCTGCTAAACAGACTCGAACTCGCAACCTCAAACTCCAAACACACGACATATGACCACCCGAGCACCACGGGCCTAGCTGTTAATTTCAGCCAAGGATATATCTTTATATTAAAACTTCACCATCCCCCAAAAATCTATATTCTTGCATTATTATTATATTACAATTTATTATTATTAACAAGTCTATATAATACATATGGGGGTTTGATATTTAGAAATAAGTTAATATCTATATTTATTAAGCAATGATTATTAGTAATAATTTTATATATTAAGCAATGATTTTATTATTAAGAAATGATTTTATACATTAATAAAACTAGTGAAGTATAATAATAATGTGATTATCGAATTTATAAAAGTAGTGAAGTATTATTATAATAATAATAATGTGATTATCAATATTATAAGTACAGATTATACCAATACTAGTACTGCATAACATTAAGAGGAATAGTACATATTACATGTTCATTTTCATAAAAAAAACATAGAATGATTAATACAACCGACGCCTATATCTCAGAGGCCAGAAGTAATCTTGCGGATTTCTTGTAGAGCTCCCATGCGACGCGGTAACGAAAGACTGTGACATCTTCCAAGGACCACTTTTCTTCAGAAATATTACCGTTGGCCCTAACGAAACAATCAACATACTTGCAGACAAAAATGCCACAGTCTGCGTTGTTGTGTTGTTTCGGTCGAATCTTTAATGTCTGTACAGTAGGATTACCGCTGGGCCACTCACGCATCGGATTACCATTTCGCAAACAAAATGGTATCAAATGTACCTGCATGTACAAAGTAGTTGGTTAATAATTTTTTGATATTAAAGGACATTATAAAATTAAAATATTTTAAAACTAAACATACCGCAACTTTAACGAATTCTGAGTACATTTCATGTAACTTAATATACTTAGTGTCATTGTAAAGAGGGTCAATTATGGTAACCATCCAATCTTCAACTGAGAATAGGAACAAGATAAAATGGTGTTGATTGGTACTACACACCGGCATGAATATGTATTTGCATTCGTGTAAAGGTGGACCAACATCTTGGTTAACATACGGATCGCAAAAACTCCATGCAGTATTCACGTTAGTGCATGGCACATAGCCCTGCCCAAGATGCATGAAGAATGAATTCATGAAACCAAATTGGGACCACCTTTGTATTCCCCGCGACCTGTAGTATTCCTCTCTATCTCGTAGCAACAACATATAAGCGTCCATGACATGCTCGAATATCCAACTCCCAGGCCCTAAGGATTGCACTGCATTGTGTTCTAATTCATATAACTGGCGCGGATGTGATAAAGGATATAAATCCCCTTCTGGTGCCACCACGTTTCAAAAAATATGTTTATTTACAAATGTTTCCTTCCAATCTTTAAGTCTTTTGGATAGGGAACCTTTTGGTCCATAAGAGATGTCTTCTCCCGCATCTTGTACCTGATTGAGACCCAAATGTACATTATTATTATATAGCAATAATAATTAAAACCATCACTATTAACATAACTATATATACCTTTTGTGAACTAGATCCCTTGGCGTCAGAAAGTCCCGTAAATGAAGAGTTGGTTGGAATGTAACACTCCTCATAGGTTTGGAAGGTTGGAATGTAACACTCCTCGTAGGCTTGGGTGGTGGGAATGGAGCTCTCCTCTATTACTTGTGGGGTGGGTATGTAGCTCTCTTGTACAACATAATCAGTTTGTTTCCCAAGCCCTTCACTGAGTTGTGTGTATTGCGACTGTGGTCCAAAATTTGTGGGACCCCCTTGTCGAGGTATTTGTTTACCTCTTGCTTCGAAGTCGTATAGAGCGTATTGGAAATCCCAATTATTTTTTTGCAGAACCAACTCGGGAGGCAGCTGAGTAAATACTGAAAATTTATCAAGTAACGACTTTGCACTCTCAACCTGTCATGTAAGATAAACACAAACATATATTATTAACAATAAATATGAATAAATGTAATATTAAGTATTTACTCCAATACATGATTTATTAAAGAAGAATATAATTTTATACCATTTTAATAAGGTGTTGTTGGTTGTAAATGGCCCGAGGCTCATAACAACTGTTGTGGTCGCTTGTCTGTCGTGTAATTTTCCAACGTGTAATTTTCCTATACCAGACCATGTAATCATATATTGGGACATAATCAGCAACTTCAGTTTGTTGTCCTTCGAGATGATCCATGTATGCCTCCCACATCGAAATATATTCCTCTCTCAAGGCCATGCAATCCTCGACATCAATAAATTTAAACTTTTTCTCCTTCCTAAGGTCACCGTGGTTTTTGGCTGGTGATGGTATGCCTTGCATGAACCCGAACTGTCTCATCACACGATCATGCATCTGAAATTCCACAATATCAAAGTGGATCAAGGGGACCCCACCAGATCCCAACAACCTGCCTTCAAAATTAAATCCATTGATATCATCATCCCACATTATGTAAGGTCGCCAAACCACATCTCACATAGACTTAATATCTAACTCCCCTCGGTAAAATGTCAAATGGTGATGGGGATTCTCACGTCTACCAGGGTAACTGTGGGTTCCAAAATTGGACCATGCTAAAGCCCTAGGTAACCATAAGGATGATTGTGGCCAAGGGTTTGGCTTTCCAATACTTACACGCTCATAAGCCCAAATTTGTAACAACGTAACACAACCATTAATGTATTTAACTCCTTTTCTAGTAGCAGTATATAAAGATCTGTACAAATATGCTAACACTGTCGCGCCCCAAGAGTAAGTTACACAATCTTCAGCGTTGACAATAAAAGACATATATCGTGGGTGCACACTATTTCTATTCCTATTAGGGAATAATATTGCCCCGCACAACCACAACATGTATGCCTTTGTGTGTCGCCCTACAACATCTTTACTTGCATTCTCGGGACAATTATTAAAATGTTCGTGCAACCACACTAATGAAATTGCACTGCGTTTTTTTGAACTAAAATATTCACCAGCTAATTTATCTCCAAAACAATCCCTAAAATAATTCAAATTGGTGACAGCAAGGGGACCCGTTAAGGGCTTTCCCACCACCGGTAACCCAAAAATAAAGTGAACATCCTCTAACGTGATTGTTATTTCTCCACAGTTTAAATGAAAAGTATTGGTCTCCGGGCGCCATCTCTCGACTAAGGCAGATATCAGACCAAGATCAGTTTGGTGTACAACACCTTGATAACTAAATACTCCAAATCCACATTTATCTAAAAGGATTTTTTGTTCTTTTGTCAAAGCCCACTGATTATATTTCTGATCAGTATATTGACTGGAGCTTAGTTTTCCCCTATCTCTCCCATGATATATGTCATCTGATACATGATCTCGTTGATCATGCAGAACACTTGGATCAATTGGCCCATATTCCCAACTATCCATCTTTTACCTAAAAAAATACATCAATTCCGTATTAGTATTAAGATGCATGACAAAATCAAGTTGAAAGTAACATGCTGCAAAATGACAGTAATAACAATACACACTAACATGCATTAAAAACTGAACAACATGCATGTATATAATGTAATAATATTAACATGCATTAAAAACTAGTAAAAACAGAAACTATTAAAAACAAAAACAATAAGAAGAAAAATAAATTAAAACAATAAGTGAACAATTGAGTACAATGAAATAAAATAAAAACAATGACCACCCGGCCGGTACAGCCTGTCCCGGCTGACAGCCGTCCCTAAAAAAAATTTGGGTATGCCAAATTTGTTAGCTGCTAAACGGACTCGAACCCGTGACCTCAATCACCAATCTCTCGTCATATGACCACCCGAGCACCACGGGCCTGGCTACTAATTTCTACCAAGGATATATGTTTATAGAAAAACTTCACCATCCCCCAAAATCTATTAATTAGATTTTTTAAAATAGAAATAAGTTAATATCTATATTTATTATTATCCCCTCTAATATTTTTTCTTATTTTTGTAAAAATATGTCCAATTAGTCTAATTAATATATTAAAAATAAAATTACTTTTTAATAAAATATAAAGTGATCATTATAAATCTTGCATTATTTTGTTGTTATTATACGAAATAAATACATGCATGGAATTATATCCCCTTTAATTCAGTAATAACATGCAGTGATAAAAAATAACAACAAAAACTATAAAAAACTGAACAAATAATAATAAATAAAAACTTACTTGTTGAAGTTTTTTGCTCCTCTCTTCCGAAATACTCCCTTTCTACTCTCTGTTATTTTTATTTTATCTAGCTTGGCAAGTGAACTTTAGTTTGAACAACATGAGTTCTCAATAGACGTTTAAATAAGCTCATGCAAATGTCCGGTACATGAATTAATTTAGGACCAAATTCAAACAAATGTCTCAGCTTTTTAGTTTACCGAGCTTGCAGGTGTCTTTCCCGAGGCAATGTGGCAGAAAAGTGGTCAAAAAAATATGGCAGTGCATTTCCCGAGGCGATGTGGCAGTGTTCGGCCAGTACAGGCTTCACCGACTGGAATTAAAAATAATATATATATATTCCTCTCAAAATTCGTTCGGCCGGTAGAGGCTATAACGGCTGGAAATAAAATATATATATATATATATATATATATATATATATTATTAATAAAAACAGTTCGGCCGATAAAGGCTATAACTGCTGGGAATAAATCAATTTTTCACCGCTAGCTAGACTCGAACCCGCGACCTCAAGCTCCAAACATTCGTCATATGACCACCCGAGTACCACGGGCCTAGCTGTCATATCTTACCTTGGATTTGGATATATCTTAAAACATTCCATCTCCCCCCAAATTAAATTTCTCAATATTTTATTATAATTATTCGATTATTATTATTATTCTATTATTATTACGAATTGAGTATAAAGTCGTTCCATATTCTAGCGGCTTATGTACTTTTAATTATTTTATTATTATTATTATTATTATTATTATTATTATTATTATTATTATTATAAACACTGTCTGGTGAATAAGTAGTCAAACATAATAATACAACACTATGGGAATAGAAAAAAGCTGACATTGATTATATGGGAAAAGTACATTAGTTTGAGTCGTTTGACTTCTTGAGCATTAACCGCGACAAGCTGTACCAGCTGGTCTTTTTACCTTTAAATATTGTCTAGGAAGCTGCTATTTTCTCATGTTTATTCTGAACACCCATCTTCTTATCCTTCCATAGAATTTGTTCTCTGATATTATTTTCTCTTTTCTCCTCTACTCATAATTTGTTTCATCTAGTTGCCCACTTTCACTTCAAAAAATCAAGTTGAAGTTCTGATCGAGCAAAATTCATCACTATTATTCACAAGTAAGTTTTTCAAAATGTCATATAATACATCTGAATTTGTTAGTGAAGTTGAAAGTAATAAATCTGATATTGTTCCGTACGTTGGTCAATTATTTTGTACGTTGGAAGAGGTTGAATATTTTTATAGATCATATGCTCGCAAAAATGGATTTGAGATTAGAATTGCAACTAGTCATAAACATGCTAATACGAATGATATCAGATCTAGGCAGTATGTATGTAAGAAAGCCGGTACACCAATTGTTGGCAAGAGTTTATCTGATGATGAAGATAGTAGTAATAAAATAACTAGACAAAGAGACTCTATAGGACGAACAATGTGCAAAGCTAGAATATATGTTGTCCACAATAAGAAAGAAGACAATTGGCGTATATCTACTGTTGAATTAGAGCACAATCATCACTTAGTGACCCCCACCAAAGTAGATTTGATCAAGACTCACAGAAATATTACTCCTGTTGCAAGAAATTTAATTGACACTTTAAATAAGTCCGGTATTGGTCCTAGTAAGATGATGAATGTTTTGAGCACAATGGGAGGTGGGTTGCAAAATGTTCCTTTTTCTACTGCTAATGTTGAGAATGTGGTGCGAGATTTAAGGCGTGATTCTGCAGATGAAAATGATGCACAAGCTGCTGTCAATCATTTGAACAAACTTGCATCCGGAAGTGCCAGCAGATTTTTTTTCCGAGTGAAACCTGGTGAAAACAACCGCATAGCTTGTATTTTGTGGGTTGACGCCCGATCAAGGTTTATGTATCAACAGTTCGAAGACGTTGTGACAATTGATAGTACATACCGGACAAATAAGTATGGCATGCCGTTTGTTCCATTTACCGGGGTCAACCACCATTATCAATCTATATTGTTTGGATTTGCACTGTTACGAGACGAAACAGAGTACACTTTCGTTTGGGTTTTACAGATATGGCTTGAAGCCATGGACTACAAGGCACCTACAACCATCATCACTGATCAAGACATAGCCATGAGTAATGCTATTGCTACGGTACTTCCAACTAGTCATCATTTATTATGTTCTTGGCATATTAGCAATAAATTTCCAGAAAAATTGCATCATGTTTATTATGCGCACCCATCGTTCAAAATGATTTTAACAACTGTGTGTATAACTCATTGTCCATTGAGGAATTTGAAGAGCGTTGGCATATTCTGATAAGTTCCTATAAATTGTATACTAATGAATGGCTTGGAAGTTTGTCTGATGTACGACAGAAATGGATTCCAGCATATACAAAGAGATATTTTGCCGCAGGAATGACTACCACTGGAAGAAGCGAGATCATGAATGCCTTTTTTGATGAGTATGTTAATGCATCAACAGGTATGCTATGTTTTGTACTGCAGAGTCAAAAGGCTGTAGAAAGACAGTTTATCAGGGAGAGGAAGGCCGATTACATAACAAAACATCGTAAAAGGATTATGGTACTCGGTTCATCTTTAGAAGTTCATGCTGCACAAGTGTACACAAAAGAGATGTTTAGACGTTTCCAACGTCAATTCATCGATTCCATGAAATACAATGTTCATAAACTTAGTGAGATGTGTGTCACTGATACTAAGGTTTATGCAGTGTATAATGCAGATGCAACTGAAAGTGGTGGAAGATATAAAGAAGTTGTCAACAATCGACAACTGGGATCGGTAACATGTAATTGCCAAATGTTTTCTCACTCTGGTGAATTATGCTGGCACATCTTGAGATATTTCATAGCAAAGAGTATTTCACAAATACCGACCGATATGATCCTTCATCGGTGGACAAGAGACGCGAACAAAAGCAATGGTGAAGACTTACTCTTTAACTCCACATCTGCTGACTTCGAACAAAATCAAGCAATGCGCTACAATCATTTGATGGTTGATTACCAAGAGTTAGCGAGCAAAGCGGCTTGCTCAGTTCGAGGTTATAAAACTGTTCTTAAACTGAATGCACGAGGAAAAGAGTTGGTTGACCAGTATGATCCGGATGAGAATATTACTGAACTAGCAGATGACGACATTGATTGCACAGTTGGAGATCCAAATCATGATATGGGATACGATAATGACGATGAAGATGCAGAGGTGGAAGAAGAAGAAGAGTTTTTGCCGCCTAATATTTCTCAAACAAAGGGCCGCAAAAAACAATCTAGATTCAAGAGTGCACTCGAGAAAATCATTCCATCTAAAACTCATCAAAAATGTGCTATTTGTGGCTTTGAAACCGACCACGATAAGCGAAATCACTATCGAGTGCTAGGGATTCCTAAGCCAAAAAAATAGGCGTCGGTTGTATTAATCATTCTATGTTTTTTTTATGAAAATGAACATGTAATATGTACTATTCCTCTTAATGTTATGCAGTACTAGTATTGGTATAATCTGTACTTATAATATTGATAATCACATTATTATTATTATAATAATACTTCACTACTTTTATAAATTCGATAATCACATTATTATTATACTTCACTAGTTTTATTAATGTATAAAATCATTTCTTAATAATAAAATCATTGCTTAATATATAAAATTATTACTAATAATCATTGCTTAATAAATATAGATATTAACTTATTTCTAAATATCAAACCCCAATATGTATTATATAGACTTGTTAATAATAATAAATCGTAATATAATAATAATGCAAGAATATAGATTTTGGGGGGATGGTGAAGTTTTAATATAAAAACATATCCTTGGCTGAAATTAACAGCTAGGCCCGTGATGCTCGGGTGGTCATATGACGTGTGATTGGAGTTTGAGGTTGCGAGTTCGAGTCTGTTTAGCAGCGAGTTGCTTGAATAAAATAATTTTTTTATTTTTTTAATACAAGCCGTGACAAGCTATACTGGCCGGTTACCATAACTGAATTTTTTAATACCAGCCGTATGAGCCTGTACCGGCCGGGAAAGAATAAAAAAAAAATTAAAAAAAAAGTACCAGCCGTATGAGCCTGTACCGGCCGGAAAAAATATAAAAAAAAATGTACCACTTCAAAGTTCAAACTCTTACGGCTGTTAAAAAAAAAATTATACAACCGGGACAAGCTCTTACGGCTGTTAAAAAAAAAAAATCCAACCGGGACAATCTCTTACGGCTTGCACAAGTTCTATATTTGCACAAGTTCTATATTTGCTATTCTTTATAAAATATTTGTTATTCTTTATAACTCTTTCATTTAATAACAAATAAAGAATTAATTCAAATAAAAATAATATCCTATTTTTTTTAACAGCCATAAGAGCTTGTCCCGGTTGTATAATTTTTTTTTAACAGCCGTAAGAGGTTGTGCCGGTTTGGATTTTTTTTTTTTAACAGCCGTAAGAGCTTGTAACGGCTTGGTGTATTTTATATTTTTTTAAGTTTACGTAATGTGCTGAGTCATGACTATTAATGGAGAAATGCTTAAAAATAAAAATAAAACTGACAACATGTTGACTATGTGGGGTCCTCATATTAAAATAAAAGTCGGTATAAGTTGTGTCGGCTGGGATATATTTATGTTTCATCTCAGCCTTCCAATAAGTTTATCAACGGTACAAAAAGAGGGTGTTGCACAGTACTCACAGCAACCGGTTGCTATGGAAAGAGTCCCTATATATATATATATGTATATATATATATATATATATATATATATATATAAACAGGATCAGGTCCGGACCTCCCGGACGGGAGAAAATCCGGACCTGATTTTTTTTTTCATCCGTCGTCATAGCTATTCTGGGCTATAGCGACAGTTTACCGTCGCTATAGTTCAAAAAATCTGTAGTCATTATATATATATATATATATATATATATATATATATATATATATATATATATAGAACTCATTTTCAATTTTTCATTTGACAAAGTACAAGGACAGATTCATTCTAACTTAATTCTTTCAACTTAATCTAAAGGTTCATATTTCTTCCCGCCCAAATCAAATTCACTCCTACACCCTACACACAAAAATTCTCTCTCTTCTCTCTTCTCCGCACACACAAACAAATAATAATAATAATAATAATAATAATAATAATAATAATAATAATAATAATAATAATAATAATAACAGTAATCTATATAATAAAGATTCAGATTCATTTTAATTGAATTGGGCGGAAAAGCACAAGTACGGTTCAGATTTATTCTAATTTTAATTCAAAATAATAATAATAATTATTATAATACTACTAATACTACTACTACTAATAATAATAACAATAACAATAACAATAACAATAACAATAACAATAACAATAACAATAAAAATAATAATAATAATAATAATAATAATAATAATAATAATAATAATAATAATAATAATAATAATAATAATAATAATAATAATAATAATAATAATAATAATAATAACAACAACAACAACAATAATAATAATAATATTAATACTAATACTAATAATAATAACTATTATAATAATAATAATAATAAGAAAAATAATAATAATAATAATAATAACAAAAATAATAATAATTATAATTATAATAATAATAAAAGTAATAATTATAATTATAATAATGAAATAATAATAATAATAATAATTATTAATATTATAATATAATAATAGTAATAATAATAATAGTAATAAATTAATAATAATTATTATATTAATATTAATAATAATAATTATAATAATATTAGTAATAATAACAATAATAATTATACAAATAATAACAATAATAATAATAATAATAATAATTATTATTATTATTATAATAACAATAACAACAACAATAATAACAATAATAATTATTATTATTATTATGGTGGTGTGGTGAAATATAATAATTGTTATTGGTGATTGTATGTTTTGTGAACAAGTTTATATTTTTCTTAGTATCTATTTTTAAAGGAAAATTAATTATTGTGGTAGTGTGGTAAATTATGATAATTGTTATGTCTGATTGTAAGTTATTTTAAGTTGAAAAGAGTATTTAAGTAATATAATATTTTTCTAGTTTTAATCTATTTTTTCGTTACGTCGTGTCTTCAAGCACAGATAATTACTAGTATATATATATATATATATATATATATATAATTGGATTAAAAATATAACTAGTAACCTCAAGCTTCCACTACCGCAACTAAATCTTCTATTTTTTGCTAAAAATTTAAATCATGGCAAAATCTTATGCCGAAAAGTAACTTGTCCTTAGAAAATTGACTAGCTATTAAAAGTCCTGTCAAACCTTTCACTATTATACCAATTCCATGTGTACCGGGTGCCCTGCGCGTAGTTTTACCCAAAAAAAGAAGAAGCTGACCATTTCTTTTTCGCAGTGGCCAAGTAGTATAAATAGCAAGCTCATCTTCTTACATACAATATCTCAGTTATCTCCTTCCCAAACAAAGCAAAAACACAAACCAAAAACCTTCATTCTTCAAACCTCAAGTATCAGAATGAAGATTCCAAGTTTTCTGCTGCTTGCTTTTGTTCTTTTGTCAACTTTTTCACAGCCAACTTCGGCATATTCTCAAGAAAATTTTCATAAATGCCTTAAACACGCTTCTTCAAACTCCGAATCCATTTCCAAAGTCATTTACACCCCAACCAACTCATCTTACACATCCGCCTTGCAGTTCTCCATTAACAATCTTCGATTTGCATCATCCGCTACACCTAAACCCCTAGTCATTGTTCAACCCGTCGACGCAACCCAAATCCAAACGGTTATTTATTGCTCCAAGAAACACGGCATGGAGATCCGGATTCGAGGCGGTGGTCATGATTTTGAAGGTCTTTCTTACGTATCAAGAAACCCGTTTGTCGTGCTTGATATGATTAATCTTCGATCAATCAACGTGGACCCTGTAGCTGCAACTGCATGGGTTCAATCAGGTGCAACTCTAGGTGAACTTTACTATGAAATCGCCAAGAAAAGTAAAACCCTAGGGTTTCCGGGTGGTGTTTGGTCAAACGTTGGCGTTGGTGGACTAATTAGTGGTGGAGGCTACGGCACGTTAAGACGGAAGTACGGTCTTGCTGCTGACAACGTCATTGATGCAAGATTGATAGACGTTAATGGAAGAATCCTTAATAGAAAATCAATGGGTGAAGATCTATTTTGGGCCATTAGAGGAGGTGGTGCTTCTAGCTTTGGAGTCATTCTTTCTTGGAAGATAAAACTAGTTCCTGTCCCGGAAATTGTGACTGTTTTTCAAGTAGATAGAAATTTGGAACAAAATGCAACTGAAATAGTTCATAAGTGGCAATCTGTTGCTCCTAAGCTTCCAAACGATTTAGAAATCAGAATTGTAGCAAATACTATACGAAAGGGCGCACCTAGTGTACCTAGTAGAACGACACTTAGCATTGATTCAAGTACATATCAAGATGACAAAACAGTCCGTCTAAGATTTGTGGGAATGTTCCTTGGTGGAATAGATACACTACTTCCATTGATGCAAAAAGATTCCCCGAGTTAGGCTTGATGAGAGAAAATTGCAACGAAGTTAGTTATATCCAATCAGTGCTGCTTTTTTCTCTATTTTCAGCTGATGAATCTGTTGATGTTTTGCTAAACAGAACTTCGTTTAAGATTCCGTTTAAAGCAAAATCCGGCTTTGTGGATAAACCAATTTCAAGAAAAGGCTTAGAAGGTATTTGGAAAATGCTGCTCAAAGGTGAGCCCGAAACGACAAATATGATCTTGACATCGTACGGAGGAAGAATGGATGAGATTTCAGAATCCGCCATTCCATTTCCACATAGAGCTGGAACATTGTATATGATGTACATGAGGGTGCTTATGGATGGAGACACAACCAAGGCTATGAATTGGATCAAAAGCTTATATAAATACTTGACTCCACATGTTACTAAAAAACCAAGAACTGCGTATGTAAACTATAATGATCTTGACTTGGGGGTGAACAATCAGAATGGTCTAACGAGCTATTCACAAGCAAGCAAATGGGGTAAAAAGTACTTCAAGAATAATTTCGACAGATTGGTTCAGGTGAAGTCACGAGTTGATCCTGGTAACTTCTTCAGGCACGAGCAGAGTATACCTCCGGTTTCTTATAAGGGTCGAAACATTTAGATCAGAAGTGTTAGTTTCTTTGCTAGCGAAAAATTCATTGATTTGTTCATTGGTTTATGGCCTTTAAATACAGACAAAATTGTAATCAAATTCCTTAATTGTTCTATTTATTCAATTTTTCAATTTTTTGTTTTGTTGATCTACTGCTTTTATGGTTGTACTTACAAACACTTCGAGCGTATGAAACTTCTGTAAATTATTGGAACATTAATTGTATTAGTTTTACATGTGCGGGTGAAGATATAATTAGATCATATATACCTCTACAAGCTCTTCCTTATAACGCCTTAAGCAGCTGTTGTGCTTAATCTCCCCATTGTGTACCATCTTATCGTCTTTTTGCTTGTAGTTCCGCTTCTATGCAAGCTTGATAAGATTATTTTTAATGTAAGTAGATGAGTTTATCACATATGCATAAACACATATATTCCTTTATGATTTTTTTATTTTTTTATTTTTGCATTGTAAAGGCACTAATTTAATGGGTGTTTATATGTAAGGGTACTGTGTGCTAGCTTAATTATTAAATAAATCGTGAAGATGATATTTCCTTAATATTTAAGATATCATCTAGTAATGAAGAGAGAGCTAACATGTATCACTTGATGACATTGTAAGAGAGACCAAAACTTTTTTGGCTACCACCATTGTACTATCTTTATCATGATAAAAGAATTAAGTATTCAATTAGGCTTAAGCCAAACTTTAATTAGAAGAGAAAACATACATGACTATTGTGAATATAATAATTGTTAAATTAATTAAATTATATGGGTATCATATTTTAGCTTTCACCATAATATGGATGCGTCAAACATCGTTAATAATTTATGGATTTTTTTATAATTACCTCTCAAGGAACTTTTCTTCTATAACATGTTACCTTGCGTTCAAAATCATTCAGTTCTCTGTTTGACATTTACATTACATTAGTTATAATTATTATGTTTGATTCTCTCTCCATAATCCATATATGCATTTTCTCGCATGATATGTGTTAACGCCAAGATCTTCTCCAACGTCCCAATCACGTAAGACGTCCTGATCATGCACAGTAAACACGATAAACACCACAAGCTTGACGGCTGGACCGCCGGGGGATAGCTCAGGCGTGAGAGTCAGTATACGTGTTCACAAGGTTAACAATAGAGGATGTAATGTCTAGTGTATTGAGAAAGATAATAATTCTCAGTTGTGTGTATGTGAATATGAATATGAATGAGAACGTGTCTGAGAACGTACCTGTTTGTGAAGACTTAGTTGATAAGTTGTACTCTCTTTGCCCGGTTTACCGTGTCACTCACTACCTCTGACACAGCCCCCGTGTTCTGATGGGTATTGCCGTCTGCCTGTAGTCTACTCACTACCTTTAGTCACTGTATATGCCGTCGGCCGGCTATAATCCAATCCACATTAATGCATGGCAGGTGCCTTAGTCTACTGTCATGCTTTTTCATCATTACAAGTCAAAGTAATAGATATTAAATGATCCAATGGGTTAATCCAACGAACCGACTCGGTCTTACAGGGTTAAATAGAAATAATATGATAACTAGGCCCAGTGACTTTCAAGGTTAAATAATGAAGGCCCAATGGATTAATTTAATAAGTAAGCCCAACTTACTTGGCCCAAAGAGGGGAAATATCATAACCCAACAATATGCATGACAAATTTTAAGCAGTCCACCTAGATTTCACTTTTATTGGTAAATTAATTTAAGGCAAAAATATACTTTA
>CM035112.1:31638614-31643614 GCA_020205505.1 Panax japonicus | reverse complement strand
CATGTTACCTTGCGTTCAAAATCATTCAGTTCTCTATTTGACATTTACATTACATTAGTTATAATTATTATGTTTGATTCTCTCTCCATAATCCATATATGCATTTTCTCGCATGATATGTGTTAACGCCAAGATCTTCTCCAACGTCCCAATCACGTAAGACGTCCTGATCATGCACAGTAAACATGATAAACACCACAAGCTTGACGGCCGGACCGCCGGGGGATAGCTCAGGCGTGAGAGTCAGTATACGTGTTCACAAGGTTAACAATAGAGGATGTAATGTCTAGTGTATTGAGAAAGATAATAATTCTCAGTTGTGTGTATGTGAATATGAATATGAATGAGAACGTGTCTGAGAACGTACCTGTTTGTGAATACTTAGTTGATAAGTTGTACTCTCTTTGCCCGGTTTACCGTGTCACTCACTACCTCTGACACAGCCCCCGTGTTCTGATGGGTATTGTCGTCTGCCTGTAGTCTACTCACTACTTTTAGTCACTGTATATGCCGCCGGCCGGCTATAATCCAATCCACATTATTGCATGGCAGGTGCCTTAGTCTACTGTCATGCTTTTTCATCATTACAAGTCAAAGTAATAGATATTAAATGATCCAATGGGTTAATCCAACGAACCGACTCGGTCTTACAAGGTTAAATAGAAATAATATGATGACTAGGCCCAGTGACTTTCAAGGTTCAATAATGAAGGCCCAATGGATTAATTTAATAAGTAAGCCCAACTTACTTGGCCCAAAGAGGGGAAATATCATAACCCAACAATATGCATGACAAATTTTAAGCAGTCCACCTAGATTTCACTTTTATTGGTAAATTAATTTAAGGCAAAAATATACTTTATCTCATTCAAGTTGTCAAATTTTGTACAATAGCCCGCTGAAATAAAAAAATTACAATTAAAAAACTGAATTATTAAAAACATTACAATTGTCCCAATCCGTCAACTTTTTGAACGTCCCTCAAATTGACTTACGTAATTTCCTACGCGGCTTAATAAAATAAAAGGAAAATTGAGTCGCAAATGATGTGGCCCTTCCAAATGGTTTTTGCCATAAACAAGTTCTTCTATGTGGAAATGAAAATTGGACATGAATATTTTGCAATTTCACCTATTTGTATTATTACCCTCAACAAATTAAAACACTCATGTCCAATTTTCATGTCTAATTTTTATGTCCACGTGGAGTTTTTCCAAATAAGAATCCCAGTTTTTAATCTTTAATACAATAAAAGTCTCAAATCTTTAATACAATAAAAATCCACTTTTTTTAAAAATAAAAACTCCAAAAATCTATCATCTTCAACCTCCAGTCAGTTCAACCCAACACGTTAACCAGTCGGGACGAAAATCTTTAATATCTTGTCAAACTTAATTATATTTAATGGGTTTAGCTCTTATTTTTTGATTATATTATAAGTAAAATTCTGGTGTAAAATATTTTTAAATTTAGTACCAAAGTTAAAGACAAGAATACATGATTAATGTTAAAATTTCAAAGAAAAAAAACACATGCGAGAAGAGGAAGAAATAACTATATGAAAGTGTGAAGAATATAATAGTGAAGAAAACTCTTACACTTGAATTGTATTTTTCCAACAACTAAAAATTGAGAGGAAAACCCAAAGAATATAAAATATTATCCATAATAACAAATATATATATATATATATATATATATATATATATATGGGAAAAATGTATATACACAGCTGTGTATTACACAGTAGACTATGACGACGGTTTTTTTGGGCTATAGCGACGGTTTCATCCGTCGTCATAGCTATTCTGGGCTATAGCGACAGTTTACCGTCGCTATAGTTCAAAAATCTGTAGTCATTGACCTATTGTGTAATACACAGCTGTGTATATACATATAGCCCTATATATATATATAGAATTCATTTTGAATTTTTCATTTGACAAAGTATAAGGACAGATTCATTCTAACTTAATTCTTCCAACTTAATCTAAAGGTTCATATTTCTTCCCGCCCAAATCAAATTCACTCCTACACCCTACACACAAAATTTCTCTCTCTTCTCTCTTCTCCACACACACAAACAAATAATAATAATAATAATAATAATAACAGTAATCTATATAATAAAGATTCAGATTCATTTTAATTTTAATTCAAAATAATAATAATTATTATTATAATACTACTAATATTACTACTACTAATAATAATAACAATAACAATAACAATAACAATAATAATAATAATAATAACAACAACAACAACAACAACAATAATAATAATAATATTAATAATAATACTAATAATAATAACTATTATAATAATAATAATAATAAGAAAAATAATAATAATAATAATAACAAAAATAATTATAATTATAATTATAATAATAATAAAAGTAATAATTATAATTATAATAATGAAATAATAATAATAATTATTATTATTATAATATAATAATAGTAATAATAATAATAGTAATAAATTAATAATAATTATGATATTAATATTAATAATAATAATTATAATAATATTAGTAATAATAACAATAATAATTATACAAATAATAACAATAATAATAATAATAATTATTATTATTATTATTATAATAACAATAACAACAACAATAATAACAATAATAATAATTATTATTATTATGGTGGTGTGGTGAATTATAATAATTGTTATTGGTGATTGTATGTTTTGTGAACAAGTTTATATTTTTCTTAGTATCTATTTTTAAAGGAAAATTAATTATTGTGGTAGTGTGGTAAATTATGATAATTGTTATGTCTGGTTGTAAGTTATTTTAAGTTGAAAAGAGTATTTAAGTAATATAATATTTTTCTAGTTTTAATCTATTTTTTCGTTATATCTTGTCTTCAAGCACGGATAATTACTAGTATATATATATATATATAATTGGATTAAAAATATAACTAGTAACCTCAAGCTTCCACTACCGCAACTAAATCTTCTATTTTTTGCTAAAAATTTAAATCATGGCAAAATCTTATGCCGAAAAGTAACTTGTCCTTAGAAAATTGACTAGCTATTAAAAGTCCTGTCAAACCTTTCACTATTATACCAATTCCATGTGTACCGGGTGCCCTGCGCGTAGTTTTACCCAAAAAAGAAGAAGCTGACCATTTCTTTTTCGCAGTGGCCAAGTAGTATAAATAGCAAGCTCATCTTCTTACATACAATATCTCAGTTATCTCCTTCCCAAACAAAGTAAAAACACAAACCAAAAACCTTCATTCTTCAAACCTCAAGTATCAGAATGAAGATTCCAAGTTTTCTGCTGCTTGCTTTTGTTCTTTTGTCAACTTTTTCACAGCCAACTTCGGCATATTCTCAAGAAAATTTTCATAAATGCCTTAAACACGCTTCTTCAAACTCCGAATCCATTTCCAAAGTCATTTACACCCCAACCAACTCATCTTACACATCCGCCTTGCAGTTCTCCATTAACAATCTTCGATTTGCATCATCCGCTACACCTAAACCCCTAGTCATTGTTCAACCCGTCGACGCAACCCAAATCCAAACGGTTATTTATTGCTCCAAGAAACACGGCATGGAGATCCGGATTCGAGGCGGTGGTCATGATTTTGAAGGTCTTTCTTACGTATCAAGAAACCCGTTTGTCGTGCTTGATATGATTAATCTTCGATCAATCAACGTGGACCCTGTAGCTGCAACTGCATGGGTTCAATCAGGTGCAACTCTAGGTGAAATTTACTATGAAATCGCCAAGAAAAGTAAAACCCTAGGGTTTCCGGGTGGTGTTTGGTCAAACGTTGGCGTTGGTGGACTAATTAGTGGTGGAGGCTACGGCACGTTAAGACGGAAGTACGGTCTTGCTGCTGACAACGTCATTGATGCAAGATTGATAGACGTTAATGGAAGAATACTTAATAGAAAATCAATGGGTGAAGATCTATTTTGGGCTATTAGAGGAGGTGGTGCTTCTAGCTTTGGAGTCATTCTTTCTTGGAAGATAAAACTAGTTCCTGTCCCGGAAATTGTGACTGTTTTTCAAGTAGATAGAACTTTGGAACAAAATGCAACTGAAATAGTTCATAAGTGGCAATCTGTTTCACCTAAGCTTCCAAAAGATTTAGAAATCAGAATTGTAGCAAATACTATACGAAAGGGCGCACCTAGTGTACCTAGTAGAACGACACTTAGCATTGATTCAAGTACATATCAAGATGACAAAACAGTCCGTCTAAGATTTGTGGGAATGTTCCTTGGTGGAATAGATACACTACTTCCATTGATGCAAAAAAGATTCCCCGAGTTAGGCTTGATGAGAGAAAATTGCAACGAAGTTAGTTATATCCAATCAGTGCTGCTTTTTTCTCTATTTTCAGCTGATGAATCTGTTGATGTTTTGCTAAACAGAACTTCGTTTAAGATTCCGTTTAAAGCAAAATCCGGCTTTGTGGATAAACCAATTTCAAGAAAAGGCTTAGAAGGTATTTGGAAAATGCTGCTCAAAGGTGAGCCCGAAACGACAAATATGATCTTGACATCGTACGGAGGAAGAATGGATGAGATTTCAGAATCCGCCATTCCATTTCCACATAGAGCTGGAACATTGTATATGATGTACATGAGGGTGCTTATGGATGGAGACACAACCAAGGCTATGAATTGGATCAAAAGCTTATATAAATACTTGACTCCACATGTTACTAAAAAACCAAGAACTGCATATGTAAACTATAATGATCTTGACTTGGGGGTGAACAATCAGAATGGTCTAACGAGCTATTCACAAGCAAGTAAATGGGGTAAAAAGTACTTCAAGAATAATTTCGACAGATTGGTTCAGGTGAAGTCACGAGTTGATCCTGGTAACTTCTTCAGGCACGAGCAGAGTATACCTCCGGTTTCTTATAAGGGTCGAAACATTTAGATCAGAAGTGTTAGTTTCTTTGCTAGCGAAAAAATTCATTGATTTGTTCATTGGTTTATGGCCTTTAAAT
>CM035112.1:31616114-31633614 GCA_020205505.1 Panax japonicus | reverse complement strand
TAATACATATGGGGGTTTGATATTTAGAAATAAGTTAATATCTATATTTATTAAGCATTGATTATTAGTAATAATTTTATATATTAAGCAATAATTTTATTATTAAGAAATGATTTTATACATTTTTGATAATTGATATATTTTTGATACATTTTTTGATATACATTTGATACATTTTTGATACATTTGATAAAATATATCATTTGATACATTTTTTTGATATACATTTGATACATTTTTGATACATTTGATACAATTTTCATACATTTGATACATTTTTGATATATTTAATACATTTGATACATTTTTTTTATACTTTTCATACATTTGATACAATTTTGATACATTTGATATATATTTGATAATTGATATATTTTTGATACATTTGATATATTTTTGATATATTTTTTATAATTGATATATTTTTGATATATTTGATACATTTGATACATTTTTGATATATTTTTTATACATTTGATATATTTTTGATACATTTGATACATTTTTGATATATTTGATACATTTTTGATATATTTTTGATACATTTTTGATATATTTTTGATACATTTGATACATTTTTGATATATTTGATACATTTTTGATAATTGATATATTTTTGATATATTTGATACTTTTTTGATATATTTTTGATACATTTGATATATTTTTGATACATTTGATAAATTTTTGATATATTTGATACTTTTTTGATATTTTTTTGATACATTTGATACATTTTTGATATATTTTTGATACATTTGATACATTTTTAATATATTTTTGATACATTTTTGATAATTGATATATTTTTGATACATTTGATACATTTTTGATATATTTTTGATACATTTAATATATTTTTGATACATTTGATACATTTTTGATAATTGATATATTTTTGATACATTTGATACATTTTTTATATATTTTTGATACATTTGATATATTTTTGATACATTTGATACATTTTTGATATATTTAATACATTTGATACATTTTTGATATATTTGATATATTTTTGATACATTTTTGATACATTTGATACATTTTTGATATATTTTTGATACATTTTTGATATTTAATATATTTTTGATATATTTGATATATTTGATATATTTTTGATATATTTTTGATACATTTGATACATTTTTGATATATTTTTGATACATTTGATACAAGTTCTTTATTTGCTATTCTTTATAAAATATTTGTTATTTTTTATAACTCTTTCATTTAATAACAAATAAAGAATTATAATTCAAATAAAAAATAATATCCTTTTTTTTAACAGCCGTAAGAGTTTGTCCCGGTTGGATTTTTTTTTTAACAGCCGTAAGAGCTTGTCCCGGTTGTATATATATTTTTTTAACAGCCGTAAGAGTTTGAACTTTGAAGTGGTACATTTTTTTTTATATTTTTTCCGGCCGGTACAGGCTCATACGGCTGGTACCTTTTTTTAAAAATTTTTTTTATTCTTTCCCGGCTGGTACAGGCTCATACGGCTAGTATTAAAAAATTCAATTATGGTAACCGGCCGGTATAGCTTGTCACGGCTTGTATTAAAAAAATAAAAAAAAATATTTTATTCAAGCAACTCGCTGCTAAACAGACTCAAACTCGCAACCTCAAACTCCAAACACACGTCATATGACCACCCGAGCACCACGGGCCTAGCTGTTAATTTCAGCCAAGGATATATCTTTATATTAAAACTTCACCATCCCCCAAAAATCTATATTCTTGCATTATTATTATATTACGATTTATTATTATTAACAAGTCTATCTAATACATATGGGGGTTTGATATTTAGAAATAAGTTAATATCTATATTTATTAAGCAATGATTATTAATAATAATTTTATATATTAAGCAATGATTTTATTATTAAGAAATGATTTTATACATTAATAAAACTAGTGAAGTATAATAATAATGTGATTATCGAATTTATAAAAGTAGTGAAGTATTATTATAATAATAATAATGTGATTGTCAATATTATAAGTACAGATTATACCAATACTAGTACTGCATAACATTAAGAGGAATAGTACATATTACATGTTCATTTTCATAAAAAAAACATAGAATGATTAATACAACCGACGCCTATATCTCAGAGGCCGGAAGTAATCTTGCGGATTTCTTGTAGAGCTCCCATGCGGCGCGGTAACGAAAGACTGTGACATCTTCCAAGGACCACTTCTCTTCAGAAATATTACCGTTGGCCCTAACGAAACAATCAACATACTTGCAGACAAAAATGCCACAGTCTGCGTTGTTGTGTTGTTTCGGTCGAATCTTTAATGTCTGCACAGTAGGATTACCGCTGGGCCACTCACGCATCGGATTACCATTTCGCAAATAAAATGGTATCAAATGTACCTGCATGTACAAAGTAGTTGGTTAATAATTTTTTAATATTAAAGGACATTATAAAATTAAAATATTTTAAAACTAAACATACCGCAACTTTAACGAATTCTGAGTACATTTCATGTAACTTAATATACTTAGTGTCATTGTAGAGCGGGTCAATTATGGTAACCATCCAATCTTCAACTGAGAATAGGAACAAGACAAAATGGTGTTGATTGGTACTACACACCGGCATGAATATGTATTTACGTTCGTGTAAAGGTGGACCAACATCTTGGTTAACATACGGATCGCAAAAACTCCATGCAGTATTCACGTTAATGCATGGCACATAGCCCTGCCCAAGATGCATGAAGAATGAATTCATGAAACCAAATTGGGACCACCTTTGTATTCCCCGCGACCTGTAGTATTCCTCTCTATCTCGTAGCAACAACATATAAGCGTCCATGACATGCTCGAATATCCAACTCCCAGGCCCTAAGGATTGCACTGCATTGTGTTCTAATTCATATAACTGGCGCGGATGTAATAAAGGATATAAATATGAATAAATGTAATATTAAGTATTTACTCCAATACATGATTTATTAAAGAAGAATATAATTTTATACCATTTGAATAAGGTGTTGTTGGTTGTAAATGGCCCGAGGCTCATAACAACTGTTGTGGTCGCTTGTCTGTCGAGGTCGGTGGATTTTCCAACGTGTAATTTTCCTATACCAGACCATGTAATCATATATTGGGACATAATCAGCAACTTCAGTTTGTTGTCCTTCGAGATGATCCATGTATGCCTCCCACATCGAAATATATTCCCCTCTCAAGGCCATGCAATCTTCGACATCAATAAATTTAAACTTTTTCTCCTTCCTAAGTTCACCGTGGTTTTTGGCTGGTGATGGTATGCCTTGCATGAACCCGAACTGTCTCATCACACGATCCGACATCTGAAATTCCACAATATCAAAGTGGATCAAGGGGACCCCACCAGATCCCAACAACCTGCCTTCAAAATTAAATCCATTGATATCATCATCCCACATTATGTAAGGTCGCCAAACCACATCCCACATAGACTTAATATCTAACTCCCCTCGGTAAAATGACAAATGGTGATGGGGATTCTCACGTCTACCAGGGTAACTGTGTGTTCCAAAATTGGACCATGCTAAAGCCCTAGGTAACCATAAGGATGATTGTGGCCAAGGGTTTGGCTTTCCAATACTTACACGCTCATAAGCCCAAATTTGTAACAACGTAACACAACCATTAATGTATTTAACTCCTTTCCTAGTAACAGTATATAAAGATCTGTACAAATATGCTAACACTGCCGCGCCCCAAGAGTAAGTTACACAATCTTCAGCGTTGACAATAAAAGACATATATCGTGGGTGCACACTATTTCTATTCCTATTAAGGAATAATATTGCCCCGCACAACCACAACATGTATGCCTTTGTGTGTCGCCCTACAACATCTTTACTTGCATTCTCGGGACAATTATTAAAATGTTCGTGCAACCACACTAATGAAATTGCACTGCGTTTTTTTGAACTAAAATATTCACCAGCTAATTTATCTCCAAAACAATCCCTAAAATAATTCAAATTGGTGACAGCAAGGGGACCCGTTAAGGGCTTTCCCACCACCGGTAACCCAAAAATAAAGTGAACATCCTCTAACGTGATTGTTATTTCTCCACAGTTTAAATGAAAAGTATTGGTCTCCGGGCGCTATCTCTCGACTAAGGCAGATATCAGACCAAGATCAGTTTGGTGTACAACACCTTGATAACTAAATACTCCAAATCCACATTTATCTAAAAGGATTTTTTGTTCTTTTGTCAAAGCCCACTGATTATATTTCTGATCAGTATATTGACTGGAGCTTAGTTTTCCCCTATCTCTCCCATGATATATGTCATCTGATACATGATCTTGTTGATCATGCAGAACACTTGGATCAATTGGCCCATATTCCCAACTATCCATCTTTGACCTAAAAAAATACATCAATTCCGTATTAGTATTAAGATGCATGACAAAATCAAGTTGAAAGTAAATGCTGCAAAATGACAGTAATAACAATACACACTAACATGCATTAAAAACTGAACAACATGCATGTAATAATAACATGCATGTATATAATGTAATAATATTAACATGCATTAAAAACTAGTAAAAACAGAAACTATTAAAAACAAAAACAATAAGAAGAAAAATAAATTAAAACAATAAGTGAACAATTGAGTACAATGGAATAAAATAAAAACAATGACCACCCGGCCGGTACAGCCTGTCCCGACTGACAGCCGTCCTTAAAAAAAAATTTGGGTATGCCAAATTTGTTAGCTGCTAAACGGACTCGAACCCGTGACCTCAAGCACCAATCTCTCGTCATATGACCACCCGAGCACCACGGGCCTGGCTGCTAATTTCTACCAAGGATATATGTTTATAGTAAAACTTCACCATCCCCCAAAATCTATTAATTAGATTTTTTAAAATAGAAATAAGTTAATATCTATATTTATTATTATCCCCTATAATATTTTTTCTTATTTTTGTAAAAATATGTCCAATTAGTCTAATTAATATATTAAAAATAAAATTACTTTTTAATAAAATATAAAGTGATCATTATAAATCTTGCATTATTTTGTTGTTATTATACGAAATAAATACATGCATGGTATTATATCCCCTTTAATTCAGTAATAACATGCAGTGATAAAAAATAACAACAAAAACTATAAAAAACTGAACAAATAACAATAAATAAAAACTTGTTGAAGTTTTTTGCTCCTCTCTTCCGAAATACTCCCTTTCTACTCTCTGTTATTTTTATTTTATCTAGCTTGGCAAGTGAACTTTAGTTTGAACAACATGAGTTCTCAATAGACGTTTAAATAAGCTCATGCAAATGTCCGGTACATGAATTAATTTAGGACCAAATTCAAACAAATGTCTCAGCTTTTTAGTTTACCGAGCTTGCAGGTGTTCTTTCCCGAGGCAATGTGGCAGAAAAGTGGTCAAAAAAATATGGCAGTGCATTTCCCGAGGCGATGTGGCAGTGTTCGGCCAGTACAGGCTTCACCGACTGGAATTAAAAATAATATATATATATTCCTCTCAAAATTCGTTCGGCCGGTAGAGGCTATAACGGCTGGAAATAAAATATATATATATATATATATATTATTAATAAAAACAGTTCGACTGATAAAGGCTATAACTGCTGGGAATAAATCAATTTTTCGCCGCTAGCTAGACTCGAACCCGCGACCTCAAGCTCCAAACATTCGTCATATGACCACCCGAGTACCACGGGCCTAGCTGTCATATCTTACCTTGGATTTGGATATATCTTAAAACATTCCATCTCCCCCCAAATTAAATTTCTCAATATTTTATTATAATTATTCAATTATTATTATTATTCTATTATTATTACGAATTGAGTATAAAGCCGTTCCATATTCTAGCGGCTTATGTACTTTTAATTATTTTATTATCATTATTATTATTATTATTATTATTATTATAAACACTGTCTGGTGAATAAGTAGTCAAAAATAATAATACAACACTATGGGAATAGAAAAAAGCTGACATTGATTATATGGGAAAAGTACATTAGTTTGAGTCGTTTGACTTCTTGAGCATTAACCGTGACAAGCTGTACCGGCTGGTCTTTTTACCTTTAAATATTGTCTAGGAAGCTGCTATTTTCTCATGATTATTCTGAACACCCATCTTCTTATCCTTCCATAGAATTTGTTCTCTGATATTATTTTCTCTTTTCTCCTCTACTCATAATTTGTTTCATCTAGTTGCCCACTTTCACTTCAAAAAATCAAGTTGAAGTTCTGATCGAGCAAAATTCATCACTATTATTCACAAGTAAGTTTTTCAAAATGTCATATAATACATCTGAATTTGTTAGTGAAGTTGAAAGTAATAAATCTGATATTGTTCCGTACGTTGGTCAATTATTTTGTACGTTGGAAGAGGTTGAATATTTTTATAGATCATATGCTCGCAAAAATGGATTTGAGATTAGAATTGCAACTAGTCATAAACATGCTAATACGAATGATATCAGATCTAGGCAGTATGTATGTAAGAAAGCCGGTACACCAATTGTTGGCAAGAGTTTATCTGATGATGAAGATAGTAGTAATAAAATAACTAGACAAAGAGACTCTATAGGACGAACAATGTGCAAAGCTAGAATATATGTTGTCCACAATAAGAAAGAAGACAATTGGCGTATATCTACTGTTGAATTAGAGCACAATCATCACTTAGTGACCCCCACCAAAGTAGATTTGATCGAGACTCACAGAAATATTACGCCTGTTGCAAGAAATTTAATTGACACTTTAAATAAGTCCGGTATTGGTCCTAGTAAGATAATGAATGTTTTGAGCACAATGGGAGGTGGGTTGCAAAATGTTCCTTTCTCTACTGCTAATGTTGAGAATGTGGTGCGAGATTTAAGGCGTGATTCTGCAGATGAAAATGATGCAAAAGCTGCTGTCAATCATTTGAACAAACTTGCATCCGGAAGTGCCAGCAGATTTTTTTTTCGAGTGAAACCTGGTGAAAACAATCGCATAGCTTGTATTTTGTGGGTTGACGCCCGATCAAGGTTTATGTATCAACAGTTCGGAGACGTTGTGACAATTGATAGTACATACCGGACAAATAAGTATGGCATGCCGTTTGTTCCATTTGCCGGGGTCAACCACCATTATCAATCTATATTGTTTGGATTTGCACTGTTACGAGACGAAACAGAGGACACTTTCGTTTGGGTTTTACAGACATGGCTTGAAGCCATGGACTACAAGGCACCTACAACCATCATCACTGATCAAGACAGAGCCATGAGTAATGCTATTGCTACGGTACTTCCAACTAGTCATCATTTATTATGTTCTTGGCATATTAGCAATAAATTTCCTGAAAAATTGCATCATGTTTATTATGCGCACCCATCGTTCAAAAATGATTTTAACAACTGTGTGTATAACTCATTGTCCATCGAGGAATTTGAAGAGTGTTGGCATATTCTGATAAGTTCCTATGAATTGTATACTAATTAATGGCTTAGAAGTTTGTATGATGTACGACAGAAATGGATTCCAGCATATACAAAGAGATATTTTGCCGCAGGAATGACTACAACTGGAAGAAGTGAGAGCATGAATGCCTTTTTTGATGAGTATGTTAATGCATCAACAGGTATGCTATGTTTTGTACTGCAGAGTCAAAAGGCTGTAGAAAGACAGTTTATTAGGGAGAGGAAGGCCGACTACATAACAAAACATCGTAAAAGGATTATGGTACTCGGTTCATCTTTAGAAGTTCATGCTGCACAAGTGTACACAAAAGAGATGTTTAGACGTTTCCAACGTCAATTCGTCGATTCCATGAAATACAATGTTCATAAACTTAGTGAGATGTGTGTCACTGATACTAAGGTTTATGCAGTGTATAATGCAGATGCAACTGAAGTGGTGGAAGATATAAAGAAGTTGTCAACAATCGACAACTGGGATCGGTAACATGTAACTGCCAAATGTTTTCTCACTCTGGTGAATTATGCAGGCACATCTTGAGATATTTCATAGCAAAGAGTATTTCACAAATACCGACCGACATGATCCTTCATCGGTGGACAAGAGACGCGAACAAAAGCAATGATGAAGACTTACTCTTTAACTCCACATTTGCTGACTTCGAACAAAATCAAGCAATGCGCTACAATCATTTGATGGTTGATTACCAGGAGTTAACGAGCAAAGCGGCTTGCTCAGTCCGAGGTTAAAAAACAGTTCTTAAACTGAATGCACGAGGAAAAGAGTTGGTTGACCAGTATGATCCGGATGAGAATATTACTGAACTGGCAGATGACGACATTGATTGAACAGTTGGAGATCCAAATCATGATATGGGATACGATAATGACGATGAAGATGCAGAGGTGGAAGAAGAAGAGTTTTTGCCGCCTAATATTTCTCAAACAAAGGGCCGCAAAAAACAATCTAGATTCAAGAGTGCACTCGAGAAAATCATTCCATCTAAAACTCATCGAAAATGTGCAATTTGTGGCTTTGAAACCGACCACGATAAGCGAAATCACTATCGAGTGCTAGGGATTCCTGAGCCAAAAAAATAGGCGTCGGTTGTATTAATCATTCTATGTTTTTTTTATGAAAATGAACATGTAATATGTACTATTCCTCTTAATGTTATGCAGTACTTGTATTGGTATAATCTGTACTTATAATATTGATAATCACATTATTATTATTATAATAATACTTCACTACTTTTATAAATTCGATAATCACATTATTATTATACTTCACTAGTTTTATTAATGTATAAAATCATTTCTTAATAATAAAATCATTGCTTAATATATAAAATTATTACTAATAATCATTGCTTAATAAATATAGATATTAACTTATTTCTAAATATCAAACCCCCATATGTATTATATAGACTTGTTAATAATAATAAATCGTAATATAATAATAATGCAAGAATATAGATTTTTGGGGGATGGTGAAGTTTTAATATAAAGATATATCCTTGGCTGAAATTAACAGCTAGGCCCTTGGTGCTCGGGTGGTCATATGACGTGTGTTTGGAGTTTGAGGTTGCGAGTTCGAGTTTGTTTAGCAGCGAGTTGCTTGAATAAAATAATTTTTTTTATTTTTTTAATACAAGCCGTGACAAGCTATACCGGCCGGTTACCATATTTGAATTTTTTTAATACCAGCCGTATGAGCCTGTACCGGCCGGGAAAGAATAAAAAAAAAATTTAAAAAAGGTACCAGCCGTATGAGCCTATACCGGCCGAAAAAATATAAAAAAAAATGTACCACTTCAAAGTTCAAACTCTTACGGCTGTTAAAAAAATTATACAACCGGGACAAGCTCTTACGGCTGTTAAAAAAAATAGGATATTATTTTTTATTTGAATTATAATTCTTTATTTGTTATTAAATGAAAGAGTTATAAAAAAATAACAAATATTTTATAAAGAATAACTAATAAAGAACTTGTATCAAATGTATCAAAAATATATTAAAAATGTATCAAATATATAAAAAAAGTATTAAATGTATCAAAAATATATCAAAAATGTATCAAATGTATCAAATATATCAAAAATATATCAAATATCAAAAATATATCAAATATATATCAAAAATATATCAAATGTATCAAAAATGTATCAAATATATCAAATATATCAAAAATGTATCAAATGTATTAAATATATCAAAAATGTATCAAATGTATCAAAAATATATCAAATGTATCAAAAATATATCAAAAATGTATCAAAAATATATCAATTATCAAAAATGTATCAAAAATATATCAAAAATGTATCAAATGTATCAAAAATATATCAAATGTATCAAAAATATATCAAAAATGTATCAAATATATCAAAAATATATCAATTATCAAAAATGTATCAAAAATATATCAAATGTATCAAAAATATATCAAAAATGTATCAAATGTATCAAAAATATATCAAAAATGTATCAAATATATCAAAAATGTATCAAATGTATCAAAAATATATCAAAAATGTATCAAATGTATCAAAAATATATCAATTATCAAAAATATATCAAATATATCAAAAATATATCAAATGTATCAAAAATATATCAAAAATGTGTCAAATGTATCTAAAATATATCAAAAATGTATCAAATATATCAAAAATATATCAAATATATTAAAAATATATCAAATGTATCAAAAATATATCAAAAATATATCAATGTAACAAATATATCAATTATCAAAAATGTATCAAAAATATATCAAAAATGTATCAAATGTATCAAAAATATATCAATTATCAAATATATATCAAATGTATCAAAATTGTATCAAATGTATCAAAAATATAAAAAAAATGTATCAAATGTATCAAATATATCAAAAATGTATCAAATGTATGAAAATTGTATCAAATGTATCAAAAATGTATCAAATGTATATCAAAAAATGTATCAAAAATATATCAATTATCAAAAATGTATAAAATTATTTTTTAATAATAAAATCATTGCTTAATATATAAAATTATTACTAATAATCATTGCTTAATAAATATAGATATTAACTTATTTCTAAATATCAAACCCCCATATGTATTATATAGACTTGTTAATAATAATAAATCGTAATATAATAATAATGCAAGAATATAGATTTTTGGGGGATGGTGACGTTTTAATATAAAAACATATCCTTGGCTGAAATTAACAGCTAGGCCCGTGATGCTCGGGTGGTCATATGACGTGTGATTGGAGTTTGAGGTTGCGAGTTCGAGTCTGTTTAGCAGCGAGTTGCTTGAATAAAATAATTTTTTTTATTTTTTTAATACAAGCCGTGACAAGTTATACCGACCGGTTACCATAACTGAATTTTTTAATACCAGCCGTATGAGCCTGTACCGGCCGGAAAAGAATAAAAAAAAATTTTAAAAAAAGGTACCAGCCGTATGAGCCTGTACCGGCCGGAAAAAATATAAAAAAAAATGTACCACTTCAAAGTTCAAACTCTTACGGCTGTTAAAAAAAAATTATACAACCGGGACAAGCTCTTACGGCTGTTAAAAAAAAAATCCAACCGGGACAAGCTCTTACGGCTTGCACAAGTTCTATATTTGCACAAGTTCTATATTTGCTATTCTTTATAAAATATTTGTTATTCTTTATAACTCTTTCATTTAATAATAAATAAAGAATTAATTCAAATAAAAATAATATCCTTTTTTTTAACAGCCGTAAGAGCTTGTCCCGGTTGGATTTTTTTTTTAACAGCCGTAAGAGCTTGTCCCGGTTGTATAATTTTTTTTTTTAACAGCCGTAAGAGGTTGTGCCGGTTTGGATTTTTTTCTTTTCTTTTTTTTTTAACAGCCGTAAGAGCTTGTAACGGCTGGGTGTATTTTATATTTTTTTAAGTTTACGTAATGTGCTGAGTCATGACTATTAATGGAGAAATGTTTAAAAATAAAAATAAAACTAACAACATGTTGACTATGTGGGGTCCTCATATTAAAATAAAAGTCGGTATAAGTTGTGCCGGCTGGGATATATTTATGTTTCATCTCAGCCTTCCAATAAGTTTATCAACGGTACAAAAAGAGGGTGTTGCACAGTACTCACAGCAACCGGTTGCTATGAAAGGGCTCCCTATATATATATATATATATATATATATATATATATATATAGAAAATGGATCAGGTCCAGACCTCCCGGACGGGAGAAAATCCGGACCCAATTTTTTTTTTTTTTTTTTTTTTTGTAGAACAACTAAAAAAATAAATAAATTATGGAACTGAAATTTTTCAATAATACAGTGTTTTGGGTGTGTTTTTAATACCTACACCAACAATAATAACAATAATAATAATAGTAATAAATTAATAATAATTATGATATTAATATTAATAATAATAATTATAATAATATTAGTAATAATAACAATAATAATTATACAAATAATAACAATAATAATAATAATAATAATAATTATTATTATTATTATTATTATTATTATAATAACAATAACAACAACAATAATAACAATAATAATAATTATTATTATTATGGTGGTGTGGTGAATTATAATAATTGTTATTGGTGAATGTATGTTTTGTGAACAAGTTTATATTTTTCTTAGTATCTATTTTTAAAGGAAAATTAATTATTGTGGTAGTGTGGTAAATTATGATAATTGTTATGTCTGGTTGTAAGTTATTTTAAGTTGAAAAGAGTATTTAAGTAATATAGTATTTTTCTAGTTTTAATCTATTTTTTCGTTATATCGTGTCTTCAAGCAAGGATAATTACTAGTATATATATATATATATATATATATATATATATATATATATATATATATATAATTGGATTAAAAATATAACTATTAACCTCAAGCTTCCACTACCGCAACTAAATCTTCTATTTTTTGCCAAAAATTTAAATCATGGCAAAATCTTATGCCGAAAAGTAACTTGTCCTTAGAAAATTGACTAGCTATTAAAAGTCCTGTCAAACCTTTCACTATTATACCAATTCCATGTGTACCGGGTGCCCTGCGCGTAGTTTTACCCAAAAAAGAAGAAGCTGACCATTTCTTTTTCGCAGTGGCCAAGTAGTATAAATAGCAAGCTCATCTTCTTACATACAATATCTCAGTTATCTCCTTCCCAAACAAAGCAAAAACACAAACCAAAAACCTCATTCTTCAAACCTCAAGTATCAGAATGAAGATTCCAAGTTTTCTGCTGCTTGCTTTTGTTCTTTTGTCAACTTTTTCACAGCCAACTTCGGCATATTCTCAAGAAAATTTTCATAAATGCCTTAAACACGCTTCTTCAAACTCCGAATCCATTTCCAAAGTCATTTACACCCCAACCAACTCATCTTACACATCCGCCTTGCAGTTCTCCATTAACAATCTTCGATTTGCATCATCCGCTACACCTAAACCCCTAGTCATTGTTCAACCCGTCGACGCAACCCAAATCCAAACGGTTATTATTGCTCCAAGAAACACGGCATGGAGATCCGGATTCGAGGCGGTGGTCATGATTTTGAAGGTCTTTCTTACGTATCAAGAAACCCGTTTGTCGTGCTTGATATGATTAAACTTCGATCAATCAACGTGGACCCTGTAGCTGCAACTGCATGGGTTCAATCAGGTGCAACTCTAGGTGAACTTTACTATGAAATCGCCAAGAAAAGTAAAACCCTAGGGTTTCCGGGTGGTGTTTGGTCAAACGTTGGCGTTGGTGGACTAATTAGTGGTGGAGGCTACGGCACGTTAAGACGGAAGTACGGTCTTGCTGCTGACAACGTCATTGATGCAAGATTGATAGACGTTAATGGAAGAATCCTTAATAGAAAATCAATGGGTGAAGATCTATTTTGGGCTATTAGAGGAGGTGGTGCTTCTAGCTTTGGAGTCATTCTTTCTTGGAAGATAAAACTAGTTCCTGTCCCGGAAATTGTGACTGTTTTTCAAGTAGATAGGACTTTGGAACAAAATGCAACTGAAATAGTTCATAAGTGGCAATCTGTTGCTCCTAAGCTTCCAAAAGATTTAGAAATCAGAATTGTAGCAAATACTATACGAAAGGGCGCACCTAGTGTACCTAGTAGAACGACACTTAGCATTGATTCAAGTACATATCAAGATGACAAAACAGTCCGTCTAAGATTTGTGGGAATGTTCCTTGGTGGAATAGATACACTACTTCCATTGATGCAAAAAAAGATTCCCCGAGTTAGGCTTGATGAGAGAAAATTGCAACGAAGTTAGTTATATCCAATCAGTGCTGCTTTTTTCTCTATTTTCAGCTGATGAATCTGTTGATGTTTTGCTAAACAGAACTTCGTTTAAGATTCCGTTTAAAGCAAAATCCGGCTTTGTGGATAAACCAATTTCAAGAAAAGGCTTAGAAGGTATTGGAAAATGCTGCTCAAAGGTGAGCCCGAAACGACAAATATGATCTTGACATCGTACGGAGGAAGAATGGATGAGATTTCAGAATCCGCCATTCCATTTCCACATAGAGCTGGAACATTGTATATGATGTACATGAGGGTGCTTATGGATGGAGACACAACCAAGGCTATGAATTGGATCAAAAGCTTATATAAATACTTGACTCCACATGTTACTAAAAAACCAAGAACTGCGTATGTAAACTATAATGATCTTGACTTGGGGGTGAACAATCAGAATGGTCTAACGAGCTATTCACAAGCAAGCAAATGGGGTAAAAAGTACTTCAAGAATAATTTCGACAGATTGGTTCAGGTGAAGTCACGAGTTGATCCTGGTAACTTCTTCAGGCACGAGCAGAGTATACCTCCGGTTTCTTATAAGGGTCGAAACATTTAGATCAGAAGTGTTAGTTTCTTTGCTAGCCGAAAAAATTCATTGATTTGTTCATTGGTTTATGGCCTTTAAATACAGACAAAATTGTAATCAAATTCCTTAATTGTTCTATTTATTCAATTTTTCAATTTTTTGTTTTGTTGATCTACTACTTTTATGGTTGTACTTACAAACACTTCGACCGTATGAAACTTCTGTAAATTATTGGAACATTAATTGTATTAGTTTTACATGTGCGGGTGAAGATATAATTAGATCATATATACCTCTACAAGCTCTTCCTTATAACGCCTTAAGCAGCTGTTGTGCTTAATCTCCCCATTGTGTACCATCTTATCGTCTTTTTGCTTGTAGTTCCGCTTCTATGCAAGCTTGATAAGATTATTTTAATGTAAGTAGATGAGTTTATCACATATGCATAAACAGATATATTCCTTTATGATTTTTTATTTTTTTATTTTGCATTGTAAAGGCACTAATTTAATGGGTGTTTATATGTAAGGGTACTGTGTGCTAGCTTAATTATTAAATAAATCGTGAAGATGATATTTCCTTAATATTTAAGATATCATCTAGTAATGAAGAGAGAGCTAACATGTATCACTTGATGACATTGTAAGAGAGACCAAAAACTTTTTTGGCTACCACCATTGTACTATCTTTATCATGATAAAAGAATTAAGTATTCAATTAGGCTTAAGTCAAACTTTAATTAGAAGAGAAAACATACATGACTATTGTGAATATAATAATTATTAAATTAATTTAATTATATGGGTATCATATTTTAGCTTTCACCATAGTATGGATGCGTCAAACATCCTTAATAATTTATGGATTTTTTATAATTACCTCTCAAGGAACTTTTCTTCTATAACATGTTACCTTGCGTTCAAAATCATTCAGTTCTCTGTTTGACATTTACATTACATTAGTTATAATTATTATGTTGATTCTCTCTCCATAATCCATATATGCATTTTCTCGCATGATATGTGTTAACGCCAAGATCTTCTCCCAATCGTCCTAATCACGTAAGACGCCCTGATCTTGCACAGTAAACACGATAAACACCACAAGCTTGACGGTCGGGACCGCCGGGGGATAACTCAGGCGTGAGAGTCAGTATACGTGTTCACAAGGTTAACAATGGAGGATGTAATGTCTAGTGTATTGAGAGAGATAATAATTCTCAGTTGTGTGTATGTGAATATGAATATGAATGAGAACGTGTCTGAGAACGTACCTGTTTGTGAAGACTTAGTTGATAAGTTGTACTCTCTTTGCCCGATTTACCGTGTCACTCACTACCTCTGACACAGCCCCGTGTTTGATGGGTCCTGCCGTCTGCCTGTAGTCTACTCACTACCTTTAGTCACTGTATATGCCGCCGGCGGCTATAATCCAATCCACATTAATGCATGGCAGGTCTTAGTCAACTGTCTTGCTTTTTCATCATTACAAGTCAAAGTAATAGATATTAAATGATCCAATGGGTTAATCCAACGAACCGACTCGGTCTTACAGGGTTAAATAGAAATAATATGATGACTAGGCCCAGTGACTTTCAAGGTTCAATAAAGGCCCAATGGATTAATTTAATAAGTAAGCCCAACTTACTTGGCCCAAAGAGGGGAAATATCATGACCCAACAATATGCATGACAAATTTTAAGCAGTCCACCTAGATTTCACTTTTATTGGTAAATTAATTTAAGGCAAAAATATACTTTATCCATTCAAGTTGTCAAATTTTGTACAATAGCCCGCTGAAATAAAAAAAATTACAATTAAAAAACTGAATTATTAAAAACATTACAATTGTCCCAATCCGTCAACTTTTGAACGTCCCTCAAATTGACTTACGTAATTTCCTACGCGGCTTAATAAAATAAAAGGAAAATTGAGTCACAAATGATGTGGCCCTTCCAAATTGGTTTTTGCCATAAACAAGTTCTTTTATGTGGAAATGAAAATTGGACATGAATATTTTGCAATTTCACCTATTTGTATTTTTACCCTCAACAAATAGGTGAAATTGTAAAACACTCATGTCCAATTTTCATGTCTAATTTTATGTCCACGTGGAGTTTTTCCAAATAAGAATCCCAGTTTTAATCTTTATACAATAAAAGTCTCAAACTTTAATACAATAAAAATCCACTTTTAAAAAAAATAAAAACTCCAAAAATCTATCATCTTCAACCTCCAGTCAGTTCAACCCAACACGTTAACTAGTCGGGACGAAAATCTTTAATATCTTGTCAAACTTAATTATATTTAATGGGTTTAGCTTCTTTTTTGATATATTATAAGTAAAATTCTGGTGTAAAATATTTTTTAAATTTAGTACCAAAGTTAAAGACAAGAATACATGATTGATGTTAAAATTTCAAAGAAAAAAACACATGCGAGAAGGGGAAGAAATCACTATATGAAAGTGTGAAGAATATAATAGTGAAGAAAACTCTTACATTTGAATTGAATTTTCCAACAACTAAAAATTGAGAGAAAAACCCAAAGAATATAAAAATATTATCCATAATAACAAATATATATATATATATATATATATAACTCATTTTGAATTTTTCATTTGACAAAGTACAAGGACAGATTCATTCTAAACTTAATTCCAACTTAATCTAAAGGTTCATATTTCTTTTGCCAAATCAAATTCACTCCTACACCCTAATCTCTCTCATGTTAACACACAAAATTTTTCTCTTCTCTCTTCTCCACACACAAACAAATAATAATAAAAATAATAATAATAATATAATAATAATAATAACAGTAATCTATATAATAAAGATTCAGATTCATTTTAATTTGAATTGGGCGAAAAAGCACAAGAACGGTTCAGATTTATTCTAATTTTAATTCAAAATAATAATAATTATTATTATAATACTACTAATACTACTAATACTAATAACAATAACAATAACAATAACAATAACAATAACAATAAATAATATAATAATAATAATAATAACAAAAATAATAATAATAATAATAATAACAACAACAATAATAATAATATTAATAAAATACTAATAATAATAAACTATTATTAAAATAATAATAAGAAAAAAAATAATAATAATAATAACAACAAAAAAATAATAATATAATTATAA
>CM035112.1:31545206-31616014 GCA_020205505.1 Panax japonicus | reverse complement strand
CGATTTAGCTCGGCATATCATCCTCAGACGGACGGACAGTCGGAGAGGACTATTCAAACTCTTGAAGATCTTATTAAGGACTCTGTGTCCTTGATTTCAGGGGAAGTTGGGATAAAGTTCTTACCATTGTAGGAGTTGTTCTACAACCAAAGTTGATCAAGCAAGTATTGGCATGGCTCCATTCGAAGCGTGTATGGAAGAAGTGTCGTTCTCCAGTATGCTGGGATGAGGTGGGTGAAGCAACGTTGTTGGGACCGGAGTTGGTACGAATGACTACGGAAAGATTCAAACGATCCGACACGTATAAAAACTCTCACAAGTCGACAAGAAGAGTTATGTTGATCTTCATCGAAAGGACGTGGAATTCAATATAGGAGATCATGTGTTTGTTACGTGTTACTCCATGGAAAGGAGTTACAAGATTTGGAAAGAAGAGGGAAACTTAATCCTCGATCATCGGTCCATTTTTATCCTCGATCGGATAGGAACTGTGGCCTATGAACTCGCTTTACCGCCAAGTATGTCTCGTGTTCATAACGTTTTTCACATATCCATGTTACGTAAATATGTGAAAGACCCGAACCACATTATTGAGTTAGAACCGGACGAAATAGCGGAAGATTTGACGTATGAAGAGATTCCTGTTCAAATCTTGGATAAGAAGGAACATATTCTACGCTCCAAGGTTATACCTCAAGTCAAAGTTTTGTGGAGAAACCACGATGTTGAGGAATGACTTGGGAGTTAGAATCTGAAATGAAGTCAAGGTATCCTTACCTCTTGACATACCAGGTACGTACCCTAATTTCGAGGGCAAAATTTCATAAGAAGGGGAGGTTGTAAGACCCCAGTTTTTATAAATAAAGATGAATTTTCATAATTATTATTTTTGAATATTATGGAATAAATTTGATAAATATATAGTTGTGGGTAATATTTATAAATTTTGCAAAGTACGCAAGTTGTTATAAAATATTCGTTTGGTCGGGGAATATTCTTTTTGTCGGGGAATATTCGTACGACGGCACAATCATTGGTGGACCCCACTATAGAAGTATAGTTGTAGTTAGAAAACGACAAAATTATCTTTCTATAAAATAACGGCGGAGGTGTTACCGTTAAAACTGTTGAACTACTCGGTAGTAAAAGTACAGTAATACGCGTTGTTGCATAGTAGCACGCGGTATTGATTATTGATGCTTACGTGAGAAGTCACTCAGCTATACTCAATTATTGCTACAGTAATTGTTGCATCATATCTCTTATATTATTGATTCAATTATTATCACAGTATCATCTGTATAATATGTTATATTATCTAAACAATAATTGAGACGACAAGTTATAAATGATTAATAATTGTTGAAAGATTAAATATGTGTTGATTAAAAAAATAATAAAATGATTTCTGGTAATTTTTATTCAATCCTTGATGTATATAAAGAGTCTATTATTAGACGTTTGTGGTAAGTTTAATTATTTATGGGGGGCCATATGTCATCATCTAAGAGTCTCTTTCATAAATAGTATTTACTTTTGTAAATAGTAATTACCTTCGTAAATAGTAATTATTTTTGTAAATAGTAATTATTTTCGTAAATAGTAATTAACTTCGTAAATAGTAATTATTTTCGTAAATAGTAATTACCTTCGTAAATAGTAATTACCTTCGTAAATAGTAATTATCTTCGTCAATAGTAATTACCTTCGTAAATAGTAAATACTTTCGTAAATAGTAATAAATCTTCTATAAATAGAGGCCTATGGCTTCATTATTTTTCACGAATTCGTTCAAGCTATAGAGAGAGAAAGTATAGAGAGAGTAATAGAGAAAGAAGAAGAGTATTCGGTTACTACACTACTGCAGTATTCAGTCTCCTAATACGGTAAGGGGTGTTACTCTTTCTTCTTGAAGAGAACTTATGTTATTCCATTCGTTGTTATTCTGTTGGAATAACCTGTAAAAGTGGCATACCCTATACATGACCTGTATACGCGGTGTACCCTATACTGAAATCCTTATGTTATTCCATTTCTTATTATTCTGTCGGAATAACCTGTATACGTGGTTTACCCTATACTTGGTGACATTCTTCTATTATTCTGTTAGAACATCCTGTCTGTGTGTTTTACACCGGACCTGGTTTCGTATTTATTATTCTGTTGGAATATCCTATCTGTGTGTTTTACACCGGATCTGGTTCCGTCTTTATTATTATTCTGTTGGAATATCCTATCTGTGTGTTTTACACCAGATCTGGTTCCGTCTTTATTTATTATTCTGTTGGAACATCCTGTCGGTGTGAATTTCACCTGACCTGGTTCCGTCTTTATTATTCTGTTGGAATATCCTATCTGTGTGTTTTACACCGGATCTGGTTCCGTCTTTATTATTATTCTGTTGGAATATCCTATCTGTGTGTTTTACACCAGATCTGGTTCCGTCTTTATTTATTATTCTGTTGGAACATCCTGTCGGTGTGAATTTCACCTGACCTGGTTCCGTTATTTATTATTCTGTTGGAATAACCTGTCTGTGCGGTCTATCGCATGCATGGTGATTTCTTTGTTATTTCATTCTTTATTATACTCAGTTGGTTAAAACTTTAACTTCTATACTCCATGAAATTAGTAGAATATCCTTGATATTTGCGCTTCATCCAGTATCCTTTCATGAAAATATTCTTCTGATCATTCTTGAATTTTACAATACAAAACAGTATCGTGTTGACAATTTGAACGTTAATAATTTCTGGATAAAATAATTCTTGAACTTGTTTTATTGAATTATTATATCATTGTCATCATCCTCATGTTTATATTTTGTTGAAAGTCATCTGTGGCCTGTAGTGCATAGATGGACTTGGTATGATTATGACCAGGGATTATTCGGTGTAATCATGACCGTAATATTACAAGTGATGTAAAAATTAAAAATCCTCATTGGCCCGTAGTGCATTGATGGACAGTTGTTGGCATGATCATGACCACTAATGAATACACAAATATTCTTGGCCGTAGTGCATGAATAATTGTGGTCGTGATACTAAAGAATATCCTTGGCCGTAGTGCGGGGGTGATTCGATGATGTGGAATATTTATTAAGCTGAGTCTCAGCCATAACGATGATGAAAAACCTTTTAAATCATAAAAGATAGTAGTTTTTATTTTCTACTTGACTCTTTTAATGGATTGCTGGTTCCGCTGTAGTTAAACTTGATGTTTATTATATTTTATCAGTTTAACACTGTTGAAGGCTAATGATAATTTATTATGCATTATCTTAGTCATAATATTTCTTACTGGGCTAGTTGAACTCACCCTTTCTTTCACTGTTCTCTTCAGGAAATGAGAATATAGCTGGGACGAGTCGGGGAACGGAGTGATGGACCAGAGAATAGTATTAGTAGTCCTCACTATTCTGTTAAATAGTGTGACAATAATTGTATTGAGGACACCTTTTGAGTTTGTATGATCTCTAGTAGACAATAATTGTATTCAAACTCACAGTTATGTTTTGTCGTATTGTACACGACAGTTGTGTTAGTAAGTTGTATTTGAATTCTGTACCATGTATCTGGCGACTCAAGATGGGTGATGTATACCTAATTTTGGGGGCGTCACAATAAATACATATGGGCCATCACCAGATCCGGACCATTAAATAGACTGGATTGCACCATGACTAGACCCAAATAATCACATCCCAACATGTAGGATTTTGAGGTTTAGGATGCAATTTATTTTTAATTAACAATTTGAATTAAAAATGAAAAGGGGAAAGACAATTTTCTATGCTATAGATCAAATTACGGGCCAATCAAGGGACATGAGAATTATAATTTTCTATGTTATAGATCAAATTATGGGCCAATCAAAGGATGTTTCTTTATTTTAATTTTTTTTCAAATACTAATCGCATATTGGATAAAATTTTCAATCTATTATTTGAACTAATATGTGCATTGCATGAATTATTAACTAGTAATTATAAAATTGTCAAGTTTTATTTGGTCACTCAACTTCAAGTCTTCAAAATAAAATTGAGCTAACTAATTCTTGTGTTTTAAACACAAACTTGAAACTAGTTTAAAATTTTATAAATTGGAATTTATTTAAATTTACATTTGTTTGGAGTTGATTTGGGAAAAAATCACCCCTCTCAAATTCATTTTCATACGTAACAGGGGGTGATGATATTTTAGTCTTTTTTCTTGTTGTTGCGTTCCCTTTGTTATATTCACCCGTGATTTGTCAGTAGAAATAAAAATTTTGAATTTATTTTTATAATTAATTGACCAAAACAAACACTCCACCGAGTAGATACAATAATCGGAAAAAGGTTCATTTAGGGTATCTTGGAACTAAAGTTTTACATTGAGATACTACTTTTCTTTATTTTTTTTACTCGTTCAAATTTTTCTTCATTTTTTTCTCTGACATTTTCTAAGTTCCAAACATGACAGAAATAAAGAATTAAGTTCAACTAGCCAAAACTTTAGAACAGAAAACACACAGGACGACTACAGTGAATGAATATATATATATATATATATATATATAGGGTATCCATCCACAGCAACCGGTTGTTGGGGAACAACTCATTTTGGCCAGTCGCTACTACCTGTACCGGCCTTAGACAATTTTTTTTATAAGCCGGTACAGGTAGTAGCGGCTGGCCAAAATGGGTTGCTCCCCAACAACCGGTTGCTGTGGATGGAATCCCATATATATATATATATATATATATATATATATATATATATATATATATATATATATATATATATATATAAGTTACTAATGAATTAACTATATGATCAGTATCTATAAGCCTCCACTTATTATGGATATTAATTATATATATATAATTATTTCTTAAGGAACAATCTTCAATAACATATTAACATGTTAGCTTGCATTCAAAGTCGTGCAATGTTGACATTAATTTTTATATCAGTTATATGTTTGATTCCTTCTTCATAATATATACATACATTTAATTTCTTGTACGTGAGGCAAGATCAACTTTAAGCATGTAAGACCACAGGTAGAAAGTCTGATCCCTTCATTTCGACACAATAAAAAGTCAAGCTGGCATGGTGGGAAGTTTTTGAACAAATGTTGTAAATATATTAATTGTAAGGTTGTAAATGAGTCTAACCGAATTGAACAGAGAGTTATTTGAATTCGATTTGAAATATTAAATTCATATTTAAATTCGAATTGTATTTAAAAAATTCTACTCAAATTCGACTAGACTCGAATATTTATTACTCGAATTCGACTCGACTAGGATCGAATTATATTCAAACTACTTGCGATTCAAATTCAAGCTCAAATTTGAATCTCCACATAATAACTAGTTTTATAATAAATATAATTATAAATTGAATTTGTTATTTTACTTAGAAATGAGAAAATAAATTTACTATTACACTTTACAAATATAAAATCACAATTAAAAATAAAAATAAAACAAAATAATAATAATTAATTATCCTAATTTGATTTAATTTTGAATATATTATACGAGAATGTATCGAGGAATTTTAAACGAGCCGACTATAACATTGCTCATATTCTACTCATATTTTTATTCGAACTAATTTTTATGCTCAAATTTAGATCATATTATTAACAAATCCGAGTCTCACTCGTATTTTCAAATCGGGCTTGAATCGAGCTCGAACTGTTGAACTCGTTTACAATTTTAATTAGTTGAGTTCAACTAAATTCAAAACCTTAAATTGATTGATGCATATAAGTTTTAGGTTCAAAACCTTTTTTATTATGCTTTGTTCTATTTAAAATATCTACTATTGAACCTAATTTAACACAAATATTTACATTGATATAAAAGTAACACATTAAAGGAGCGATAACACCGAAACAATCATAAAAAATTAAGCAGGAAATGTTTGAACTTAAAAAAAAGAGATAAATGTTTGTACAACATGCAAACAAGTAAAATATGTTGACAAAATTGAATAATAATGAAGTTGTTGTACTGAATCTTCAGAGACTAATTATATTATCTAAAGTTTAACAACAAATAAAATTTAATAATTAAAAAAAATTGAGTCCAAAATACAGAGAACTGCTAGAAAATAATTGAATATATTGGGTTAATCTAAATAATACATACATCTAATATATATTTAAAATTTTCATATATTTCAAAACATAAGTTATAATAAATCTTGATTGATAAAATTTATTACACTATTTGATTGATAAAATCTATTTTTCTCCCAATGGCTCAAAAAATAAAGACAACTTTTAGTTATGTTGGTGCCCAATTGTTAGCCATATATATTATTGGGTCTTCCATTTATAATTTTAAGTTTTTAAATGAATTCGTTATTTAATATAGTATCAAAATTCTAGTTGTGCAATTAAGGTCTTAGGTTCAAATTTTTTGACCGCACCTTGTCTTTATATTATTTTAAAATAGTGCAACGGCACTTTAATTTCTCCCTTTTATCATAAAGTTGCATTTCAAAGACAATGTTAAAATCATCTTTTAGATGAGTTGGTTACTTAAGACCAATAAACCCCCCAACCTAGAATGGTAGTTGTTAACGCCTGATTTTGTACGCCTGACGAAATCACCAAAAGGACAGGCCAAAATAGCGCCAACGGTTGATGGAGTAATTATTGTGAAACCAAACTCACGAAATACACTCACACAAACATAAATAAAGACATAGAGATATAAATATGAACACAAGAATTTACGTGGAAACCCAATTGGAAAAAACCACGGAGAGAGAGAGTAATCCACTATAATAATATTGGGAGTACAATATGTGTATTTGTGTTGTATCTCTTGTGTTCTTGTCCCCCCTAAACCCTAGCTTGTAGCCATATATATAGAAGTACATTTACCCTTCTCCTACTAGGAGAAGGACTCCTTATCCCTCCAAATAAGTAAACACAATCCTATTTTAATAAGGACTCTTCCACTGTCATAATAAATATATATGAGCCATCACCAGACCCGGGCCATTAAATAGATTGGGCTGCACCATGGCTAGACCCAAATAATCACACTCCAACATTGCCCCCCAGTCTCTTATTTATAATAAGGAAATTATAAATGAGAGACTATACAATTATATCCCAATGAGAGACTATACAAATATATCCCAACAAAACGACCATATTTGCCGAAGAGAAAATATCACGCCTGAACCCCATGTGCCGAACTAAAGTTGTCGGAGAACCAACCTTATACCAACCGAACCAACCGAACCAACCTTATACCAACCGAAGATATAAAGAACCAACCTTATACCAACCGAAGATATAAAGAACCAACCTTATACCAACCGAATATAGATAAATAATCCACCGAACACATCCAAATATATAGAGAACCAACCTTATCACAACCGAACCAACCTTATCACTACCGAAGATATAAAGAACCAACCTTATACCAACCGAACCAACCTTATCACAACCGAATATAGAGAACCATCCTTATCACAACCGAATATAGAAAACCAACCTTATACCAACCGAACCAACCTTATCACTACCAAAGATATAGAGAACCAACCTTATACCGATCGAACCACCCTTATTACAGCCGAACCGAAGATATAAAGAACCAACCTTATTACGACCGAACCAACCTTATCACTACCAAAGATATAAATTATAAAGTTTGTTCCGAGGAACTAAACGTATTCGTTCCGAAGAACCGTATAAATATTTATTTTGACCGTTCGGGAGGACATTGGTCCGTCCCGAAGGATATTGTCCGATCGAGATGATGATGATCCGTCCCGAAGAAAGTAATCCGTTCGAGAGGACGATGATCCGTTGGAGAGGATGTCGGTCCGTCTCGGAGGATGTGATCCGTTGGAGAGGATGTCGGTACGTCTCGGAGGATGTAATCCATTGGAGAGGATGTCGGTCCGTCTCGGGATGTGATCCGTTGGAGAGGATATCGGTCCGTCTCGGAGGATGTGATCCGTTGGAGAGGATATCGGTCCGTCTCGGGATGTTATCCGTTGGAGAGGATGTCGGTCCGTCTCAGGATGTTTATCCGACCTTGTAACCCCTCCAACCTTATACCAAACATTGCCCCCCAGTCTCTTATTTATAAGAACCTTATTTATAAGAGACTATACAAAAAGTCTCTTCGGGATTTTTATCCTCGGGACTTATATCCTCGGGACGTTCATCCTTTCGGGAGATCAAAGCCTTCCCGTAGGATGTTTGTCCGACCTTATAACCCCCCTAACCTTATGCCGCCAAAATATTGTCCCGACCCCTGTGGGAGGCTTCCTTTCGGGAGAACTAAGCCTTCCCGAAGAATCCAACCTTATTACGCCATCCCACCTTATACTGCCAAAATAGCCGTCCCGACCCCAGTGGGAGGCTTCCTTTCGGGAGAACTAAGCCTTCCCGAAGGATCCAACCTTATTACGTGCAACATTATACTCCCAAAATAGCCGTCCCGCCCCCGGTGGGAGGCTTCCTTTCGGGAGAACTAGGCCTTCCCGAAGGATGTTTGTCCAGCCTTATAACCCCTCCGACCTTATGCCGCCATAATATCCGTAGAATGTTCATCCTTTCGGGAGATCAAAGCCTTCTCGTAGGACGTTTGTCCGACCTTATAACCCCCCCAACCTTATGCCGCCAAAATAACGTCCCGACCCCTGTGGGGGGCTTCCTTTCGGGAGAACTAAGCCTTCCCGAAGGATGTTTGTCCGGCCTTATAACCCCTCCGACCTTATGCCGCCATGATATCCGTCCCGACCCCTGTCGGAGGCTTTGATCAGACTTTATATCTGCCGAAATTAAACAACCGACGATATGATGAAACCGGTGTGATATAGTCCGAGGCAAACTGCAATTATCCGAAGAGGATTGTTTTTGCCCGAAGTGAGTTGTTGCCCAAATGTCACGGGAGAGCCGCAATTGATGAATATGGTGCTGCAATTCAGATCTCTATGAATGATACAAGGCTCATGATTATGCAAATATTCTAAGCCAGAAAGTATCTGTTTTGCCCACTTCTTCAAGTCCTTCACCGACACACGCCGATGCTTCTTCCTGTATTCCCTCAGGTTACCTGATGCACATGCCCCAGTACTGAAATTCAATGTGTTGTGCTCGGTATCCTTCCAGAAACTGTAGAGAACAATGATGTTCTCATTTTTCAGTGTTTGCAGCAACTCAATTTCAGAGAGAATCCTATTGACAACAGATGGGTCACCACTGAACTTCTTCAAACGAACATGATTCCATGCCACATCGCGACCTTCCTCTTGATAAAATCCCCTATAAACCTTCTCAACAGCACCAACACCTAGTAGATCACTGTATCGACCAAATCGTCCAGATGGACCAACCTCAACAAATGGTTCTCTGTCTTCATCAGGACTTGCAGATGGCATCTTAAGGTCTATTGAGTGTAAAAAGTAAGTGTATATATACATATATATATATAAAGCTACTAGATAAAATTCAACCAGCAGTATACAATTTCACCCAAAAAAAACCCATAATGCAAGACAATTATACCAAGCCTTGAATTTCTATCTGAAACGAGAGTTAATCATAAATCTTGTTCTTCGGTGAATTGATGATTTTAAATCGACACTAGAACAAGTTTCTCGTTCCCACAGACGGCGCCAATGTTAACGCCTGATTTTGTACGCCTGACGAAATAACCAAAAGGACAGGCCAAAATAGCGCCAACGGTTGATGGAGTAATTATTGTGAAACCAAACTCACGAAATACACTCACACAAACATAAATAAAGACATAAAGATATAAATATGAACACAAGAATTTACGTGGAAACCCAATTGGGAAAAACCACGGAGAGAGAGAGTAATCCACTATAATAATATTGGGAGTACAATATGTGTATTTGTGTTGTATCTCTTGTGTTCTTGTCCCCCCTAAACCCTAGCTTGTAGCCATATATATAGAAGTACATTTACCCTTCTCCTACTAGGAGAAGGACTCCTTATCCCTCCAAATAAGTAAACACAATCCTATTTTAATAAGGACTCTTCCACTGTCATAATAAATACATATGAGCCATCACCAGACCCGGGACATTAAATAGATTGGGCTGCACCATGGCTAGACCCAAATAATCACACTCCAACAGTAGTGTAGACAGCTGATCAGACTAACCCTACTTCAATAGTTAACAATAATTCTCCTCAAATCTTTTTGATCGCACGTTGTCTTTATATTAATTTAAAATAGTGCAACTGCACTTTAATTTCTTCATTCATCATAAAATTGCATTTGAAAGATAGTGTTAGCATATTTTTTGAGACATTTTCAACATCAAAATTTATATGCTTTATTTAAATCTTTAAAATAATAAATTTTATAACTAGTACTTCTTTTTAAATAGTTTATAATATTTATAATTGTATTGAAGTAAACTATATAAATTTATATCAATTTTAATTTTAAAAATATTTGACATTGATCTTTGAAAAGTCAATATTGAAAATTTAAAACATAGAGTAATTATACAATTTTTATATAGGGTTGAGTATTCTTTTTCGACAGTCAAATATCAAAAGTTAACTAGTATGCAAAGCTATAAACCTTTTTTTTATATAGTCTTGTACTTTTTTTATTAGACACCGTCCATTATTAATATGTATCAAAAATATTATTAATTTTCTAAAGTCAACTTTTTCATTACTGGACTGTGTTCATCATAATTCATTAGTAGGTAGTAGTATTTTGAATATCTTGTGAAGCATAATGAATTTTCCAGCACACCAAACAAAGTCGATCAAAACCTATTCAATCCTTTGAGAAAACTACTCATTCCGTCCTTAATATAACACATTTTAAAAAAAAAAAATATCTCTTAATATATGACGTTTTAGAATTTCAAATAAGTATTAATTGATTAGTTTCTAATATTATCTCAAGTATTAAATATAATTTTAGTTCTCTCACTATTTTTTTTCCAATAAATAACAATTTTTTTTTCAATACAAGGGCAATATAGATAATTGATATTATATTTAATGTTATATAATCATTTTCTTAATACATGTGCACAATTCTAAAAAGTCTTATATTAAGGAACGGGAGTAAATGTTTTTTCTTGAGAATAATAGATCTATATACCATTCAGTGTGTTTGGACCATTTCCTTGCTTAATTATATCTTTCTATATTCGACTCAGACAGGTTCCTTCTATCTTAAAATGCACTATAAATAGCAACCATAATACTGATCATTTCATAAACCAAAATAACAAAACAACAAGAATGAAGACTCCAACTATTTCCCAGCTTTCTTTCCTTTTTGTTCTTCTTTTATCAAATTTTTCATGGGCTGATCAAACACATGAAGATTTTGTTCAATGCCTAACAAGATTTTCTCATAACTCAGCTTTAATATCCAAAGTTACTTATACCCCAAGCAACACTTCCTACACATCTGTCTTGGAATTCAGCATAAACAACCTCCGATTTTCATCGCCTAAAACCCCTAAACCCCTAGTCATTGTTAAACCCGTGGACGAATCACAAATCCAAACGGTCATTTATTGCTCCAAGAAATATGGCATTCAAATCAGGATTCGAGGTGGCGGTCATGATTTTGAGGGTCTTTCTTATGTATCACACGTCCCATTTATGTTACTCGATATGGTTAATCTTCGATCAATCAATGTGGACCCCGTATCTGCAACTGCATGGGTTCAGGGCGGTGCAACTCTAGGTGAACTTTATTATAGGATTGCTGAGAAAAGTAACACACTAGGGTTTCCGGCTGGCGTTTGGTCAACCGTTGGTGTTGGTGGACTTATTAGTGGTGGAGGGTATGGTACGTTGAGACGAAAATACGGTCTTGCTGCGGATAATGTTATTGATGCTCGTTTGGTGGGCGCTAATGGAAAAATTCTAGATAGAAAATCGATGGGTGAAGATCTCTTTTGGGCTATTAGAGGAGGCGGTGCTTCTAGCTTTGGCATTATTGTTTCTTGGAAACTAAGGCTAGTTCCTGTCCCGAAAATTGTGACTGTTTTTCAAGTGGATAGAACTTTGGAACAAAATGCAACTGAAATTGTTCATCGATGGCAAACTGTAGCCCCTAAGATGCCTAAAGACCTAGAAATTCGAATTGTGGCACGAAGCATATGGAAAAATAGAGTCAATCAAGATCTTAAAACAACACTTAGCGACGATTCAAGTACTCGTAAAGATGATACAACAGTACGTTTAAGATTCGTCGCCTTGTTTCTTGGCCGAATGGATAAACTAATTTCGTTGATGGAAAAAAGGTTCCCCGAGTTAGGTTTAGTGAAAGAAAATTGTGCAGAAGTTAGTTATATCCAATCTGTGCTACTTTTCTCGCTATTCTCCGCCGAAGAGCCTCTTGATGTTTTATTGAATAGAACTTCATTTAAGATTCCTTTTAAGGCGAAATCAGGTTTTGTGGATAAGCCAATTTCAAGAAAAGGTCTAAATGGGATATGGAAAATACTTCTCAAAGAAGAACCAGGAACAACTAATATGATCTTGACATCGTACGGTGGAAAAATGGATGAGATTTCAGAATCCGCGATTCCATTTCCACATAGGGCGGGAACATTGTACATGATGTACATGAGGGTGCTTATGGATCAAGATAGAACGAAGCGTATGAAATGGATTAGAGGGTTGTATGAGTATTTGACCCCGTATGCTACTAAGTCTCCAAGAACTGCATATGTGAATTATAATGATCTTGATTTGGGAGTGAACAATCTACAAGGTAGTACGAGCTATGCAAAAGCGAGCAAGTGGGGTAAAAGTTACTTCAAGAATAATTTTAACAGATTAGTTCAAATAAAGACGAGAGTTGATCCCAATAACTTTTTTAGACACGAACAAAGTATACCTCCTCTTCCATAAAAGTCAAACATGTAGGATCCAAGCTACTTGTTAGTTAGTTTCTTCAACAAATTTGATTCAATAATGTATGGCCTTTGAATGTGTATGGCCTTAACAATCTGTAACTATATATAGTTATTATGTTTCTTGTAATAAACTTCATTATAGATATACTTCGACAATTAAATAACAGAATTTTGAAAAGTATTATAAGATCATTTATCCCAATGAAAATAAATAACAAGGTTCTAATATGTAGCCATGCAGCTAATATTACAACAGTGATATTTGATGCAAGAGATATATTTAGAGAGATTGTTTTACAATATAAAGGAAAAGCCTAAAAACAAAACGTACTTCCACATGAAGCATGACACTTCGTTTTTGTGGAAGCTGTTTAATTATTCCAAATTGCTTGGGTCTTTAAACTAATATATCTAACTTGTTAGTTGTAAAAATTAAGAAGATTAATTTGTAGTTTTTCTTCCGCAAGAGTTATTAGTTATGTAGGCTTCTTATTCATGATGACCATGATCATGTATTCTTTGCATGTCATGTTACTCAAAGAATGAACCATTTAATAACATGGCTTGACCTCTTAGCTAGGGCTGCAACTATGTGGAGGTAGGAGCTTATAAGACAGTGCTTCTAGATTGACTTCTGTTTACATTGTCTGGACCCAGGGAAATGCTAGCTGAGTAGATAGTAGACACTGGGCCCGGTCACATTAATTACATAGTTTACTTATTTATGCTTCTAAAGTCAAGCCTACACAAAATAATAAAACTACAAAGGTGATAATGCGATAGATATAAAATTAGTTAGCTCCCTCTTGTGATGAGTCGGGTATATATTGTGTTAGGGAGTGTGATCCGGTTAAAAGCCTAGTCCCGATATTTCATTAGGTTGGAGGCCCGATACCCAAAGGAATAGTAATACCTTGGAGGCTCACGTTGGGGCACAAATACCTCCCAAGACTAATCCCAAAAGTGATCGGTTGAGTGCCTACTATTTGGGGCGGCTGATAGGACTGCAACTGCCCATCTTGTGTGGGATGGTTTTCCATTCGTCATGATCATTGATAGGATACTTCCCACTAGGAAACAGGTATAGGTAGGATATGGAAAAGACAAAAAAAGTTAAGACATTCTATTTAATACACAATACAGATATAGTTATTATTGATACTTTATACTAACAACGCACATGCCGGAGGCGTTCTCCGGTGGATCAACTCCTTGAACTACCGTGAGAGCGTAGATTGCAAGGCTGGAACACGGAGGGAAGTATCAAAAACCCTAAAAGGAGGAAGAGCATCACATTTTGGTGAATAGATTGCAAGGCTGGAACACAGAGGAAAGTATCAAAAATCCTAAAAGGAGGAAGAGCATCACAAGATGGTTTCACCAAAGTTTAGGATCACGAATTAAAAATTATTTAGTTCATTTAAACCACTATTTTCTTGTAAATCCTTTTAATATTTCTTTTAGCTTTGATACGATTGATTCCTGCTACTTCTATGAAATGGGAGACTTATTTTTAGGCTTTCCTTCAAAAACTAATAAAAACCGGGAAAAATAAATTTATTTTCGCTACTTCTCATTTTTGAAATAAATTTTAAATTCTTTTTTTTTATATATATTCTTTTCAAATTCACAAACATAGTGTAAAGGAATGGCATTATAGAGCTAAAGAAAGGTCCAAAGTCAAAAAAAAAAAGGGATTTGAATCCCAAACACTGTACTGTCCATAACATAAACACTCCTCTCTATTTAGTCTATGGTTTTGAATATCATCAATACCCAAGAAAGAGAAGAATGAGCATTCCTAGAACATCTTGTTGCTGCTTATGAGATGATTCCATTTTTCAACTATTTTAGACTATCACAGACACGCATGGGCCTTTTTATTTAATTATTAGTACGTATATCAAAAACTGACTAATTTCGATGGAACTAAAGTCGACGGACTCTATTCGATCGAGAATAAGTTATTTACGACGGATTATTCCGTCGATTACAATTCTGTCAGAATTGAGTTAATATTGACTGCATTATGTCGAGAACAAGGGGCATCATTTGGCGTCAAGCTTCCCGCCAGCGCCAGTACTAAGGTCGGCGGAATGGGATGCTATTTTTGACGGAAAATCCGTCGGAAATAGGGTATTTTCGACTGAACTAAGTTTGACGCACATTCCGTCGAGGATATGTTTTTAAAACCTAAACGTCTCATTCCTTCAGCCGCCTCATCAGCTATATATATATATATATATATATATATATATATATATATATATATATATATATATATATATCTCATATCTCTCGTACCCTCTCTCTCTCACTCATCGGACCACCACTGCCGCCCCTGCTGTCGTCGCTGCCTCCTCTGCCGTCGCCGTCTCCCTCTACCGGCTTCCGTCGTCGCCCCCCTTCGGTCACTCATCCTCCACCACCTCCTTAACTTTTACACATAATGTGTTCCTAGTTTGCAAGGTATGTTCAATTTAATTTGTTAATTTAGATAGGGTTCATATATATGTGGGCCCAAGTGCAAATTAGGGTTCACATGACCTAATTGAATTAAATGCACAATTAGGGTTCCGCGACCTCATTAAATGTGCAAATTAGGGTTCGCATAACCTAATGGAATGAAGACGGAAAAGCCGAAAATAAATAGGCGAGACCCGAGAGAAGCCTCCACGGGTCCCGAGGCAGAAGGCTCTTGGAGGCAGCTCGTTTTGGAAATTAATTGAGGGATTGGATTGGTGGCTAGAAGGACAGGGCAATATGGGCATTATTCTAATGACTAAAGGGTATTTCTGGAATTTTCCTGAAACATGTGCCTAACATGTGACTACTTAATTCCAGGAAACTCTATAAATTCCAGAAAATTCGAATCTCGTGAGTTTTTATAGGAAATTCAATTCGAATTTTCTGATAAAAGGGCTATTTATTGTGAATTATTGAAGTTTAGAAGCTCCAAAATAATTAATTTTTGGAAGTTTTAAATATTTTTTTTAATAAAAACGTTTTTCTCACTTTTTCTAGAAGATGAGCATGTGGGATATGTTAGAAATCTGATTTTCCAAGGAGGCGTATGAAATTTATTATTAATAATATATTTTAATAAATTTTCTGCTTTGGTGTTCTAAGCATTTTCCTATGAATAGGGTGCTTATGTTAGAATTGAAAATCACACCAGAAATTGAAGTTTTCTCTCTCTATATTATCGAGCGTATTTTTGTGAGTATTTTGAGTATACTTTGAGTATTGCTATACGGTGCAAGTTCAAGTTATAGCATATATCCAGTGTTTCAGCTAGAAGTACTGATCTTTCGAGGTAAGGGATATTATTTTTTTAAAAATGATATTATTTCTTCTAATATCATTATGCCGAAGTATTGATCTGAACTTTTAATCAAATTTAGAACTTTTTGTGTCGGAGTTACTATTCACGTAAACGACACTATTCATGTATACGACACTATTCATGAATACGGCACTATTCATCGAAAAAAGAAAATTTTCCTTTTCGTCTAAAATATCTATTATGATACTAGCTTTGATGGTATCCATATTTTGATCATTCTTGAATTGTACATCACTATGATTATTTTTGAGGTATTTTTGGACATGGTTAAAACAAAGTACGAATCCTTAATCCTTGTCATTTTGTTTCACTGGATTCGTTTCTTTAAAAATATTTTTCATCATCCTCAGTCTTAAATGATGATATTATTGAATATCTTTGGCCTGTAGTGCAAAGATGAATGATTTCTGATGAATATCTTTGGCCGTAGTGCAAAGATGAACAGGTGTTTAGATGAACATGACCAACTGATGAATATCTTTGGCCTGTGCAAAGATGAATATTTGATTCCAGATATATATTGATTGATGTTACAGGGATAAAATATCGACGACGAACTTTTAAATTCATACATAGAAGATAGTAGTTTGCATTCTCTACTTAACTCTTCTAATGCATTATTATTTCCGCTGCGAATATTGATTTAAAACTTGTTGTCTATTGTATTCTATTAGATTTTTCCCTGTTGAAGACTAATGATAATTTGTTGTATATTATCTTAGTCATAATATTCTTTACTAGGCTAGTTGAGCTCACCCTTTTCCTTTTTGTTCCATTTTTCTTCTCAGGAGATGAGAATGTAGCGAGTACGAGTCGGGGGATGTAATGATGGTTCTAGAAAGAGTTGTTTAGTAGTCCTCACCATTTTTGTAAAATAATGTATCAATAATTATGATGAGGATTTATTTGTATGTGGATATTGTCTAAATGGCAATATCTGTACTTAAACTCACAGTTTGTATGTTGTAATAATAAAGTTGTAGTTATTTCTGTACCATGTATTGACAACTCAGAATGGGTGATGTATACCTATTTTGGGGGCGTCAAAGTTGGTATCAGAGCCATAAGTAAAGAGCCCCGAGCATCTATCTGGTGACTTCCTGTTGATGGGGATGCACCGAAGCCAGACTCTCCGTAGGGGACGCCGTTCTGCGGTGGCAAACTGATAGGTATCACTGGTGAGGTGCTGACAAATGTTGGTGTCCAGAGTCACAGTTGGTATTAGAGCTTAGGGAGATGATCTCTGGCGGAGATCGAGGAATAGAACTAGGAGGGGAGAAACAAGTAAATCCTTCGCTAGTGTGTCCTACCTAAGCTTATTTGTTAGTTGGTCAGTATATAGGGATATTATGTGATATATTGATTTCCTTAATTAACCCTTGTTTTATGACAGTATTTGAGAATGTCGACTGAGAATATTAACAGTGGAAATGAGACCGTGGAGACGCCTGTACTCACTAACGAGGAGAACGTGCAACATGCTGGCAATGTTCCTCATGTGAACAACACCACTGAGCAGATGATGAACGAGGGGATGTTTAGAAGCTTTTTGCAGTTCATGCAAAATCAGACGAGGGAGACTCATGTTCAAAATACAGGAGGAAGTGATAGCAATTCACGAGTTGTCACAGCCAAGCAGTTCAAAGAGTTGGGACCACCAGAATTTAAGGGAAAGCCAGATCCGATCATGGCGGAAACATGGGTCAAACAAATTACCAAGATATTCGATGTCTTGGGATGCACGGAGGAACAGAAGGTTCCATTCGCCACCTTTATGTTCCGTGGCGAGGCAGACTACTGGTGGGAGTCTGTGAAGAGTACCCATCCAGCCGCACTCAGCATGTCTTGGGAGACGTTTCAGAAACTATTCAATGACAAATACTTTCCTAAAAGTGTTCGTCATATGAAGGAAGTAGAGTTCATCAGATTAGAACAAAATAACATGACGGTGTCTCAGTACGAGGCAAAGTTTGCAGAGTTATCCAGGTTTGCACCTCATTTGGTGGAGAATGAGGAACGTATGACGCGGATGTTTCTGAGAGGTTTGAAACCCGGCATACGACAATATCTCATTTCTCATAAATTTTCTCTCTATTCAGATGTTGTAAATAGAGCTCAATTATTAGAGCGAGATAACGAGTACGGTCAACCGAGGGACCACAATCAGGATCATACCGGAGATAGCAGTCAACAAAACAACGATAACCAGCGGAGAAAGAAAAAGACGGACAGAAATGGTAACCACTCTGGTGGTAATCATGGCCATGAAAATAGAAGAAGCGAGTAAGGAGGAGATTTTAAAAAGAGGAGATTTAACAACGACCATGTGAAGACGACAGTGCCGGCAGCAACTGGTTCTAAGGGAGGAGAACGACCACCGGTCATATGCTATAAATGCGGGAAAGAGGGACATATCAGTCCAAACTGCCCACAACAGTTCAAGGTATGCTATAATTGTGGAAAGGAAAGACATATCGCTCGAGATTGTACGGTAGCAAAACCTAGTTCAGCGGGGACGATGACTCAAAAGACTGTCCCAGAAAAGTCAAAGTCAACGGTTCCTGGAAGAGCGTTTATTGTGACTGGTCAAAATGCGAGGAACCCAAACGAGGTGATCACGGGTAAGCTATTTATAAATTCTTTCAAAGTTTATACCTTACTTGATACCGGTGCTACCCATTCATTTATCTCTCCTACTTGTGCTCAACGTTTAAACTTGACTCCGGAGAAATTAGACTTTGACCTATCTGTGGAAACTCCGTTAGGAGAAACTTTCATCACATCCACTGTTTATAAATCTTGTTTGATTCAAGTTGGCACCATCACCTTACCTGTGGACCTTATCTCTTTAAAGATACTTGCTTTTGATGTGATTTTAGGGATTGATTGGTTAACTACTCATCATGCCAAAATTGATTGTTTTCGTAAGGTTGTTAGTTTTCATATTCCTAACCAACCTGTTGTACGAATTCAAGCAACTAAACCATTAAAATCAATCACTGTCATATCTAATCATAAAGCTATTCGTTTATTGAAAAACGGATGTCAAGCTTTCTTAGCCCATGTTATGGATTTTAATAAAGACACATCAAATTTGAATAATATTCCTGTTGTTATTGACTTTCCTGACGTATTTCCTGAAGAACTTCCCGGTCTACCCCCAGAACGTGAATTTGAATTCTTTATTGATCTAGAACCTGGTACAAAGCCCATTTCTAAAACCCCATATCGAATGGCTCCTATTGAACTTCAGGAGTTAAAGGTCCAACTACAGGAATTGTTGGACATCAGTTTCATTCGTCCTAGTACATCTCCTTGGGGTGCTCCAGTTTTATTCATAAAGAAGAAAGACGGGAGTATGCGACTTTGTATTGACTATCGGGAATTGAACCATGTCACCATCAAGAATAGGTATCCTCTACCTCGTATTGATGACTTGTTTGACCAGTTACAAGGAGCACAATTCTTTTCAAAAATCGATCTTCGTTCTTGATATCATCAGCTGAAGATTAGAACTGAGGATATTCCAAAGACTGCCTTCAGAACTCGGTACGGGCATTATTAATTCTTAGTCATGTCTTTCGGATTGACTAATGCTCCTGCGGCTTTCATGGATATGATGAACCGAGTGTTTAAGGTATATTTGGATCAGTTCGTTGTTGTCTTTATTGATGACATCCTCATATAATCCAAAAGTCGTGAAGATTATGAGCACCATTTGAAGCTGGTACTCCAAAGGCTTCGTGAAAACAAACTATATGCCAAATTTAAGAAATGCGAGTTTTGGCTTGAGGAAGTAGCATTCCTTGGGCACGTGGTGTCGAAACATGGAGTATCTGTTGATCCGGCGAAGATTGAAGCAATACAAAGTTGGGAGCAACCGAAGTCGGTGACTGAAGTACGTAGCTTTTTGGGCTTAGCTGGTTATTATCGGAGATTCGTGGAAGGGTTTTCTTGAATCGCTACTCCATTAACCCAGCTAACTCGGAAGGATACAAAATTCGTTTGGAGCGAAAAATGCGAGAAGAGTTTCCAAGAGCTCAAGAGGAGACTCATTTCGGCACCTGTTCTAACAATACCATCTGGTACGGATGGATTTGTTATCTACAGTGATGCTTCAGGCAAAGGGTTAGGATGTGTTCTCATGCAACGTGGGAAAGTCATAGCCTATGCCTCGCGACAACTTAAAGAGTATGAGAGGAATTATCCTACTCATGATCTAGAGTTGGCAGTAGTCGTTTTCACGCTAAAGATCTGGAGGCACTATCTATATGGGGAGAAAGTGGAGATATATTCAGACCATAAAAGCCTTAAATATTTCTTCACTCAAAAAGAACTCAACATGCTGCAACGACGTTGGCTTGAGCTATTGAAAGACTACGACCACACTATTCAATACTATCTTGGAAAAGCGAACGTGGTAGTTGACGCGTTGAGTAGAAGATCATATGCAGGAACGAGTGCGATGATGTCAAGTATACGCATAGAGCCAACTTTAATAGAAAAAGTTAAGGTTGCTCAAGCCACCGACCCAGAGCTGATGCGTAAGAAGAAGAAAGTACAAGAAGGAGCTATTCCGGAAGCGAGAATTGATGAAGAAGGAATACTTCGAGTCCACTCTAGACTTTGTGTTCCTAACGACTCTGATTTGAAATACAAGATTATGATGGAGGCACACAATACACCATTTGCAATCCATCCTTGAAGTACTAAAATGTATCGTGATCTTCGACATACATTTTTGTGACAACTCGATATTTTCTATATAAATAAATCATAAATTTTACGTATAATTTTTTTTTATTATTAAAATAAATATGAATGATATGTGCCAAGGTAATTTGTAATTATAATTATATGTGTGATAAATAAAATTCATTTATTACATCAATAGTTGCAAATAAAAATTATTTTAAAAAATGTTGATTATTATAAATTATATATTTACAATAATTAAGGTTATATTAGAAATGGTTTATTAATTATTTTTTCATGAAATTTTATGTGCATATTATTTAAATAATATATGATATGATTTTTTTTGAATAATTATAATAATTATTTTATTATATAAATTTTATTCAGGTTATTAAGTTAATTATTTTAACTTAATTATAAGGTTAATTATGGCAGATAAAATCAGATATGGAATCCAAAACCTAATTTTGGGTTTGGATCAAGGAATGATAATAATATTATAATATTATAATATTTTGATTTTTTAGTGCTATAAATATGTACTGTAAAAATTGTATTGTTGATGGTTGGTCAATTATGATATATTGACCAAACCATAGCATTAATTGATTTAATCCTATTTATCAATTTAAATGGGAAATTTAAGATTATTAAATATTTATATTATATGATATATGTTGTGTGTTATTTCATGGTATGCTAATTAGGAAACCCTAATTTGAAATTAAAACCCTAATTATATCTGAATTTCTATTAAATCCTAATTCGGAAATTTAAACCGAAGGTTTGATCTGTCAAGAATTGTGTTACATTGATTAATGACAGGTATAATATGTTTTATATTACTTATTAAATAAACCTAATTAGTAATTTAAGACCGTAATGAATTAAAACCCTAACTGATATTTGGGAACCCTAATTGATAATTGTAAACCTTAATTTATTAGGTGGCAAGGTTAATTATGTTATTTAAACTCTAATGATCATGATTAATGTAATTAGAAACCCTAATTACAAGTTGTTAACCCTAATTATTAAATTGTTAATCCTAATTAGTAAATTGTTAACCCTAATTACCAAATTGGTGCCTTAATTGCTAATTAGTTATCTTAATTATAATTAGTAAATCCTTAAACCTAATTGTTAAGTATATGTGATTAGGAAATCTAAACTAATTTAAAAATCCTAATTTGTGAATTTTAGAAACTAAAATTTTAGTTTATAATTTTACAAACCCTAGTTGCTAAATTTTATTTTTGCTATATACTAAACCTTAGGGTTAAACCCTAAGGGTCAAACCCTAAGAGTTTGACAAGTTACTAAAATGCCATTAAATTGAATTATTAAATGACCTTTTTCCCCTAATTGAATTATTAAGTACTAGACTAGGTTTTGACAATTGTAGTGAGTATGTTGTTGGCTAACCCTAACAACTCTAGTTGCCCAAAATTGACAGCCATAACACTAGATCATCAACCATTCATGTATCTTGTATTTTATAAATAGATAGAGAGAGAAAAAGTGTACTTTATTGCTCATTTTTTTCTTTATACTCGACTAATCCTCTCTCTCTAAACCAACGAAAATCTCTAGCATTTCAGTCCCCAATACAAGCCCCACCATTACACATAACAAATCAGCAACACAAAATCAGAATTTGGACATCAAAGGTATAAACCCTAGCCTTAAAATTTTTCTAATGATCTGTTGTTAGATCTTGTAATTTGATGTTAAAACATGTAGTTTATAAGTTATTATGACGATCTGGGTTGGTTTTAGATAAATCCATAACATCAAAATCATCGGATTTGAGTTTTAGAAAAATCTAGAAAAAAATTTCTTGTTGACTGACAAGCATATGTCAGGCTTCTTTAATCTCTGTATGTTAGCTGTTTTTGTTGTTTAAAACTTTGATCTTGTAGCCTATTATTTTCTCTATAATCTGTAACTTTCATCTAGCTCAGATCGTGCTCAGAATGAAAGTTATGGGCGGTTAAACCTCATTGACCGACAAAGTTACGTGCCCAGAAGCCTCTGACAGGATTTTTATGGGCTTAAATCTAGATGTGTTATGATGTTATGTAATGAACTTTGTATCTAGGTTATAGCTTGTTGTTTGGACTACAATCTTATAGCACTACATCACTAAAATATGGATCAGGTAGATCTCAGTGGGCGGTCAAACTAGGCCGGATGTTCATGAAGTGTATTTTCTGGGTAACCCAGAAAACGCACGCTCATGACGTCTGACAAGGTTTGACCGGTCCGGATCTGTTTCTTATGTTGTAATTTTGTTGATGTTTTGGGATAAAAATACTCTCTTACATGTTTGCTACAAACTGCATCAATTACATCACAAAAATAGTGCACAGATTGCAAGTTGTGGAAGCCCAAAAGTTGATGGACGAACTGCTCTTCATTTCTGGGTAACCCAGAAAATGAAGAACAGCTCTGACAGCCACTTTGAAGGCTTAGATCTTGTTGTGTTTTTGCTATTGGATCATGATGGTTGTTGAAGATTGTATTATTGCACTATTTCTACAAGATCTGACCATTATCTTTCCAAGAAACATAATACACAGTTCACGATTGCCGGTCAAAGTAGCCCCCTCGAATCTGTGTATGAAGATCGGGGTTTGCTTCAAGAACATGAAGAACACCTATAGCGACGGTTCTGTCGCTATAGGTGGTCTTTAGTTTTATTTTCCAGAAATTAAGTAATAAATAAAAAAAAATAGTTTTTAATTATTAAAAATACAAAATAAATTATTAAAAATTATTTTAAATTCCGAAAATTAGTTTTTAATTATTTTAAATATATTTCAAAAATATTTAATATTTTTGGAATATTAAAAGTATTTAATTTATTTAATTAGAATATTAAATAAATTATTTAAAAATGATTTTAATACTTGAAAAATCATTTAAAATTATATTATGATATAATAAAATATTTTAAGTTATTTTTAATGACTTTTAGTATTTTATGATAAATTTCATTAATAAATTAATATTAATGATAATTAAATTATGTACTAAATGAATTAAATAAATTAATTAAAAATGATTTTATTATATTAAAAATCATTTTAAATAATAATAAAGTATTTAAAAATATTTTAAGTTATAAAATATAAATTTTAATATTTAAAGGTAAATTTCATTAATTAATTATTATTAATGATATTAAAGTTATTTAATAATTATATTAAATAATTTAGTTTAAAAATGATTTTAATATTATAATAATCATTTTAAATGAAAATAAAGTGTTTAAAGATATTTTAAGTTATAAAATATAACTTTTAATATTTAAAGGATAATTTCATTAATAATTTAATATTAATAATTATTAATTTATTATTAATGATATTAAATTTATTTAATAATTATATTAAATAAATAGTTTAAAATAATTTTATTAATTTAAAAATCATTTAAAAGGGATATAAATGAATTAAAAATATTTTAAGTTAGAGTGCTTTCTTTAGTTTGTATACGTAATGTGGGAACTTTTCATGCTCGAATCCAGGGGCTATTTTACGTATACTTCTTCATTTATATAGCTGTTAAGGAAGGCACTTTTGACATCCATTTCGTGTAGTTTAAACCTTCTGAAGCATGCAAATTCTAACAATATTCTAATGGATTCCAATCGGGCTACTGGAGCAAATGTTTCTTTATAATCTATTCATTCTTGTTGGTTGTAACCTTGTGCCACTAATCTAGCTTTATTTCTTGTGATTGTTCCATATTCGTCAAGTTTGTTTTTGAATACCCATTTTGTTCCAATAATGGATATATCTTTTGGAGGAAGCATTAATACCCAAACTTGGCATCTTTCGAATTATTGTAGCTCTTCTTGCATATCTAGTAGCCAATTTTCATTAAGTATTGCTTCTATGGCATTCTTTGGTTCAATTTGGGATAGGAATGCTGAAAAATCACACATATTTTATGCTCTTCTTCTTATAGTAACTCCTGCATTTATGTTTCCAATAATGTTATTAGGAGGATAATTTTTGATGTATCTTGCTGATTTTAGAAGTTGAATGTCATGGATCACTTCTTCTAGTTGATCTTTAATAATTTTTGGATCATGGTCTGGTTGTTCGTTTGATTCAGCTTTCTGGATAGGTTCCTGGTCTTCGTATTCAGCTTGCTGGATAGGTTCTTGGTCCTATTGTTCTTCTAATCCAGCTTGTTGGATAGGTTCCATCGTCTTGCTATTTTACTTTATGTGGTAGGCTGGATTTGCAGCAGTCTCTAAATTTCATGTATCTTCCTCTCTTTTTGTTTTCTGAGTTGACAAGGCTCGCATATACCTTTCTTCTCAAAATTCATTTTAGGTAAACCTTTCACTAGGTTCTTTAATGATAACTTTTTGATTACATCCATTTGAATATGCCCCATTCTTCTATGCCATAGATTTGCTTCATCTTGAATTGCGGCAAGACATAATTCTTCCTCCTATTACTCAAAATCAAGAGAATATATATTTCCTTCTCTCTGGGCAAATAAAGTAGCATTGTTAGTAACATGTGAAATTTTGCATTTGTCTTTTTTAAAGTTTACTTGATGTCCATTATTCATTAATTGACTGATATAAATAAGATTGAATTCTAGGCCTTTAACATGATGAACATTATTACTATTAACCTTACTGTTACGTATTTTACCTTTCCCGACTATTTCACATGACCGATTATCTCCAAAAGTGACAGTTCCATGTTTCTTTTTAATATTTAGCTCCACAAACTTTTATTTGTCACCCGTCATGTGGCGAGAGCATCCGCTGTCCAGAATCCACTTTTGAGAAGATACTTTTTCCTTAAGGCATACTTGTTCAAAGAAAGTGCAATTTATCTTTTTGGTACCAATATCTTTTTGGGTTTCTTTATCCATACTATTTTTCTTTGACTATTGTTTTTCTTCTTTAAACAGTTTATCTCCTAATGCTCTTTAGTACCACAATTTTTATAAGTAATGAATGGTGTATAGTAATTTAATTTAAATTACGATTTGGACTTAAGCATTTCAACTTCTTTTCTATATACTGGATTATATCCAATTCCTTGTTTATCATAACTTGGTCTTTGTTTCCCTAACATGACGTTTAAATTTTCTTCACCATGAACAAATTTAGCTAGAGAAAGTTTTAATGATTCTATTTCCTTTTGAAGCTCATTAGTTGGAGGTGGTTTTTTACTAGAATCATCACTGAACGCATCAATGCATACATCTCTCATTTTTATTTCTTTTGTTAATTTTTCAACTTCCTCATTTAATTGTTTTACTTTGTTAAAAAATTCATTTGTGTGTGTTGCTTTTTCTAATTCCTTCTTTTCATCTATTAGTGATTCAACTTTGCCCATTAGTGTGTTTACTAGATCTTTTAAGTACACATTTTTTTTCTTTTAGCTTTTCATTTTCTTGTTTCAAAATAATAACATCAGAAAAGGATACCTCACTAGATTCACCTTCAAGTCCCATGAAACATATTTGAGCCAGTTCATCATTTGCATCTATCTCCACTTCCGATTATTCATCATCACTCCATGTTAAGAATGCTTTATTCTTTTTGATCTCTTTATTTCCTTGTTTTCCTTTGTTTTTGAGCTAGAAACAGTCCTTCTTGAAGTGACCTGGTCGTCCGCATTCAAAACAAGTTTCTTCGGTTTGCTTGGATTTGAGTTTGTTTAAGTTGAATGCATTCTTCCTTTTATTCTTTCTCTGAAGTAGTCCCTTGAGTCTCCTTGAGATCATAGCTATTTCATCATCCAAGTTATTTTCAAGTTCCTCTTCAATTCCTGCATTTAGAGCTAGCACTTTCTTTCGAGGGACTTCTTCCTCGTCATCATATCTTTTTAATTAGTTTTTATATTCTTCTAGTTCACCAAAGAGTGTTAAAGTATCCAAAGAAGAAATATTCACAGAATCTTAAAGGGTAGTTATTTTGGATGCAAACCTTTTAGGCATAGCCCGAAGAAGCTTACGATTGATTTCACTTTGTCGAATTGACTTGTCGAGCAACTTCAAGGAATTTATGAGTACTAGGAATCGTGCTTGAGCCATTTGATTGTTTCATCTTTTTTCAGCTTGAACATTTCATAGTCATGCATGAGCATGCTTAGCTAAACTTCTTGTACTTTGGAGGTTCCTTCATGACTCACCATTAGAGTATCCCATATCTCCTTAGCTGTGTTGCATGAAGAGACTTTATCTATTTCGGATTGCACCATGTCACTAAGAAGGGTATTCATTGCCTTTGAATCGTATGAATCCATGTAGGTTTCAGTTGAGTCCATCTCGAGTAGAGTTTTTGGAGTGCCATTATCTTTCCTTGGGATCACAAGTCCATTTTCTACCACCCACCATTCCCATGGGTCTCGCTTAAGATAGATCCTCATTCGGAATTTCCATAAATTGTAGTTCTCTGTCCCAAAGAGTAATGGAGGTCGGTTTGTTGATTGTCCTTCTTGATGAGCATTTCCAAATTTTGCCATGTCAGAATTTTTCCCTACAAGTCACCTTTAAGACCAAGATAAGTAGAGCCAAGCTCTGATACCAAATTAAATTTAAGTAGGCACACTTAGAAGGGGGGTTGAATGAGTGTAGGAGCAAACTATGTTCAACTTTTACTTAACTAAAAATTCCTTTGGATTATCAATGCAGCAAGCTGGATTCTATATCTTTACAAATAGAAATGTTAAGATAAGGTGTTGCATTTATGTTACACTTTCCAAGATGTATAAATCCGAGACTTTTCAAAATGTGATTATGAGAAAAATAATTTACTAAATTAGTTTGGTAATATTTATGGATAATTGAATGCAGGTTGTTGGATTGTTAACAGAATAATATAACACAAAAATGCAATCACATAAACACCAGAATTTTTACGTGGGTCAAGTACTACCATCTATAATAGTAGTCTAATCCACGTCCAATACAAACTACTATTGGAGACTCACTTTTATTAAAACTCTTTCAATTACAATACAAGTTCCAACAACTTGAGCACCTTTTCACCTTGTGCACCTATGCACCCTCAAGCACCTATGCTTTCAAACTTGATTGTAATAATACAATAATCCAAACCAGATCACAATTTAGAGAATATTGAGTTGTATGAGAAAATATAAGATACACAATAGAGGTCTAATGATCAAGCAATATATCACTCACAAATGCAAGGCTCTAGTATGTAATGATATGCAAGAAAATTATTACCAGAGTATTTTCTACAAAATTACCTCAGCAGTAGCTTCGGTAGTCGCAATCAATAGTAATCAGAAGAAACAGAATTTCGTCGTATATATGTGAGCAGTTTCAGTATGTATTTCTTACATTTTTCTTATCATTAGTTTCAGTTCTTTTATAGCCAACTATGATAAGTTACCGTTGCATAATGCCAATGCGTAATATGACCGTTTAGAACAAAGTCCATAAATCATGTAATTTTAGAGTGACATCCATATATTGTGCTAATGATCAAGATTCCTTCCAATAGGACACGTCATGCTTAGTATGAGATATAGTGATATATCATTGATTTGCGAGGAGATCATGCCTAATCACATGATAACATATCTTTTGACTCCTATATTATATCCCATCTTGTCATATGTAGATTTGCTATATGTCAATTACCGGATAAATATCATGTAATCATATTACCATCTTATGCAGTCTTTAAAACTAACATGTCTAAAAATTATTGCCATATCAATTTATCAAGCAAGTGGTTTAGAGATAGTCTAATTACTCTATTTAAATTAAGCATTTATATGAAGCACGGTTCATGGTATTTTATTTAACCAACTATTTACATTAAATTACCTTATTTGATTAACCAGACATAGATTCCTTGACTCATGAACCATGAGGTAAATCAATTACTTTTAAATAATTAACCCATGATCTCAAAAAATCTGCCTAACAAATCATTTTAACAAAATTTAGTATATTTGTTAAATTTTGGATATATATATATATAATTATGTATATATGAAAAGTACATGCCCTAAAGCCTTGTATTGGAAAGTAATTAATGCTAAGATCTTACATGTATTTCCTAGGACTCAAAAAGGCCCTTCATCCTTCAAAGATCTCAAGTCTTTATAGTTTTCTCCTCAATATTCTTGTAATGCCATTTCTTTTCCTGAAATTTCATAGAGCATGATTAGAGGAATAATATGGTCATCATCAAAACATTTTGGATGGAGTATGACATAAGTCAACAACTAGTGATAGAGCAAAGGACAACAACAAGTCAATGCATAATTTGGGTAAAATAAATATTAGGAAATATTTGTGACTGTATCAGGAGGATAGTAAGATGGTAATGCCTAAAGTTTCTTATACTTTAACAAGTGAACAGTTGATATTGACATGTAATTGGATCTGTGGACTGAAGCTTCCAGATGGATATTCTTCAAATATAGAAAGGTGTTTTATAGTCGAAGAGCTGCAGTTTCGGGGTCTAAAAAGTTATGATTGTCATGTATTCATGTAGAAGTTGATCCCCGTGGTTGATAAGTGTATAATATTTTAATATTATGATTCCCTTATGTTTAGTTTTATTGCATGATTTATTGTTAACATGTGCTTAATAAGGTGTTTTCTTGATTTCAGGAAAGGAGCTTAAGTGATGATACAGGACGATTTGGAGCTAAGAAGAAGAAAAAAGAAGAGTACAGAAAATTGCATATCCGCCCTGAGGGATATAATGGCCTGAGGAACTCAGCCACGGTGGAAATCTCTCTGTCCCACACCGCCCCGACGGATGTCACTCTAGAGCTTAGGAAAAAGGAAGTCTGCCCCGGTGGACTCACAAAGAACAAAATATCCGCCCCAGCGGAGTCGGCAGAAATTATGTGCAATCTTAAATTTTTGGAAAGTTTCTTAAAGTAGATTTTGGCAAACTTCGACATTGCTTTGGATTCATATTTATATTAGATTTAGGATTTTTTAGACTAAGATTTTCTTTCCAAATTTTGATTTTATTTCTTTATGGAAACTAATTGTGATTTATAATTCCTTTTAGGATTTGAATTTCTAGTTCTTAAAGGATTTAGGACTATAGAACTATTAATACATGGTAATAGCCAGTAGTTAAGGGGAGCTTGGATACACAATTATAACCCTAGTCTTGGGAGATTGAAGATTGAAGACATGAGCTAAGTTATTTATATTCAGTTCTAAGGGATGTTGAATCTTTTTTATAATTAATGTTTAATTGAGTATTCATTATTTATTTCTTCTCATAGGAAATTCATTCTTGATAATCTGATTTAATTTTTGAATGTTATTTGGGTTAACTGATTTGATTTCTACTGTATTGAGTTGGTTAACGAATATCATATGCTAGATTAAGGAATAGTATTACATGTAATTGATATTGTTCCCAATCATAAGTATTAATTAGTAATACCTTATTGTGGACAAGCTTTTGAGTATTGATATGATTATTAAAAGACAAGTTAAACAATTTAAGCTTTTGTGTTTGTTGCTTGGAATAGTCTAATTTCCTAGTTCTTAATGTTGTTGTTATATTAAATCGAGAGAGCTTTTTCTAGGTTGTATAATGGTTAGAATCTTGTGAAGAGCTTGTTTCATTGAGTGGCAATCTAATGGGAGTTTCGAGTAGCTGCTCTTATTGTTACCTATGGCTATTAATTTCATTGAAGGGTAAATAATGTTACACTTAATAAATCTATTATTGGAAAAAGGTGATACTAAACTGAAAAACTGAAGCTTTTTATTCATTATTAATTCTTAATAGTTTATTATTGTTAATTTAGTTTAATCAACTCAAACCCCCCCTTCTTATTGGAAACAATCGAATAAATATAAAACAAATCACTCATTGTGGGATTGGTCATTGCTTACTATTGTGTTAATTGTTTGAATTTTTAAAGTGAAAGTGAGGTTAATTTAGGAGTGTAAACGACAGTTCCCAAATTTTGGCGTCGTTTCTGGGGAATGCTATTTTTTTTTGTTTATTCTTTCTTTTCATTTATTTATTCTTTATTTTCTTTTATTTTTATTTTTAGTTTAGAACTCGATACTCTCACTCTCTTGAATTAAAATTTGATCCAGAGATAGAGAAAATTACACGAAGATATGGCTTCTCTCAACAATAACAAAACTTTAAAAGAACTTGCTACTCCTAATCTGAATCAACCGTCCTTGTGTATTGAATATCTTACTTTAGATGTTTCTTTTGAACTTAACTCTGGACTAATTGATCTTTTGCTTACTTTTCGTGGTCTCACAGGTGAAAATCCATATAAGCATCTAAAGGAGTTCCATGTGATGTGTTCCACAATGAAATCATAAGGAGTGACAAAGGAGCTGATCCAACTTAGACTTTTCCTATTCTCATTAGTAGATTTGGCTAAACCCTGGTTATACTATCTTCCTTCAGGATCAATACGATCATGAACTAATATACAAAGGCTATTCTTGGAGAAGTACTTTCCTGCTTCAAGAGTTGCTAGCATAAGGAAGGAATATGTGGAATAAGGCAGTTCAATGGAGATACTTTTTATAAGTATTAGGAAAGGTTCAAGAAGTTGTGTTCCATCTGTTCACCTCACGGAATTGATGAGCATTACTTGATACATTACTTTTATGAGGGGTTTCTACCACTGGATAGAAGCATGATTGATGCAGAAAATAGAGGAGCACTGGTAGACAAGACTCCAATATGCGAAGAACTTAATTGTAACCATGGTAGCAAACTCACAGCAGTATGGAACTAGAATGGATCATACACCACAAAGGGTAAATGGGGTAAGCAATAATAATTTTGAGCTATATATTTTTGAATTAACTACTTTGGTTCAACAATTGACTACAGGGAATATGCAAGTTGCAAAGGAGTGTGGAATTTACTCAATGGCAAGGCATACCAGTGATGCTTGTCCAATGTTGCATGAGGATGAAACTGTGCAAAAAGTAAATGTTATGGGGACATTCTTAGGACATCATCAACATCAATATGATCCTTGGGCAGAAACTCACAATATCGGATGTAGAGATCATCCTTACTTGAGCTATGAAGTACTTGCCAATTTTGGAACATTGCCAATTCTGGAACATCTATGGATCGAGGATATGATCAAAGCATTCATGAGTCAGACACAATAGTTCATGAGTCAAACACAATAGTTCCAGTAAGAGACAAGGACTTCCATCCATAGGTTGGAGAATCAGATGAGTCAACTTGCTACAAAAGTTAGTAGTTTGGAATCTCAAGGCTTAGGGAAGTTACACCCTCAAACTGTTGGGAACGTAAGTGCAATTACCCTGGGATGTGATGAGGAGGAGCTAGAAGATTCAATGCTTACTTTACAGACATGTAGCAGTGCCATGTGTGAAAATTTAGTGTCCAAAGTCAACTTTGAATTTGATAAGGACGGGCATGAAACAACATAAACACTGATTGATACACACTATGGAACCTTAACTATGGAATTGGATGATGTAAATATCCAGTTTGGCATATATGAGGTTAAAAGGTATCTTGGTAATGCTAATTCTATTTTTTTACTTATGTAGTTGACTCTATAGTGCAGGAATCTCTTGAGTAGACAAATACGAAGGATCCGAGGGCTACGATTTTTAATGTCTGGGAGAAAGAGGAATATGATGGAATGGAGCAAAATCATGAAGTAAATGATGTTCCTAATGAAGAATTGAAACTGTTACCAGTCCACTTAAAGTTCACAAGTCCAATTACGTAGAATGAGAAGGATGATGTCAAGCTAATGACAATAAACAATGGCAGCTACTTGGGAGGCAACCCAAGATTTATATTTTATCTTTTTATCCCTTTACTTTTTAGTTTTTTTAGTTACATGTTAGCTAGTTATTTCATTCTTCTTTTCGTGATTTTTTTACATAGGGGACAATGTAAGGTTTGAGTGTGGGGGGAGATTTAGGTTTAATTTTTTTATTTTTAGGGATATTGATCTAATTTTGATGGGAAGTTGAATTTTTTTTATACCTTTTAAATTTTTTTAAAATTTTTTGGTTCTATGATTCTATTTGGCTAAGTGTTTAAAAGTTTAAAGTCAAAGATTGAAAATCAATGCTAAATTTCAAAATTTGTTTGATTCTTAATTGGTTAATGAATGATGAAAACTAAGTAATGATCTATAGTAATTGATTTGAATTGAATTTGTGATACATGAGTACTTGAATATGTGAAGCATGATTATTTGGCAAAGTTATTTGTGGAGTTATCTATGTGCACTGATTTTATGATTTAGAACGATTTATTTGCTTATATTGTTATAGAACCATGTTGAGAAAAAGTTGAAAAGAAAAAAATGATGAATGAAAAAAAAGAGAAAATGAGAAACGAGGAAAAATTAACGATTGAAAAATCTACTTTAAAGTCCATTGTACAAATTAACTGGGTATCCAAGCCTCAGGAAGCATCGGTATTCACGCTGAAAAGTGTGATAGATAAAATCATCTTGACTAGTCTATTTTTTGGTCTTTTTTACTTGAATAAGTAAACTCTAGGGGTGTCTCTACACCAAGAGCCCTAAAGTCATCTGGTTTGGGAGTCGTTGGTGGAAATTCCGCTACATGGGTAACACTAAAAAGCCTAAGAAAAGGAGACATTGCACATGTCAAGAAAGAAAAAATATGAGAAAAACATGAAAATACATTCATATGTGCTAAAAAGGAGGTTCTATGAAAAAACAGGAATGAAAAAGCAGGGAAAATATGTTTTGAGTTACGAGTCAGTGTTCATGATTTTTGTTCAATGATAACTAAGTTAAGTAAGTATATGGACTGTAGAAAAGTTTCTTTTGTGGATACAATTTGATTTGATGAAATTCATTGGTGAAATGGTAAGGTTGTTAATTGTGAGTTGACAGATATGACATTGATTAGATTTCTGTGAGTTTAGTGTTGATAATCATGATTTGTATCTTAAAATATTTTGACATGATGGTTGAATACAATGTTTCTGGAAATCAAACTTTTGGTTTACACAAGGACGTGTAAAAGGCTAATTGGGGGGAATTTGATAAATGCATAATATTCTAAGATTATGATTCCTTTACGATTAGTTTTATTTTATGTTTTATTGTTATCATGTGCTTAATAAGGCATTTTCTTGATTTCAGGTTGAAAAGGAGCTTAAGTGATGATACGACACGATTTGGAGCTAAGAAGAAGCAAAAACAAGAAGAGTACAAAAAACTGCATATCCACCCTAGCGGATATAATGGCCTGGGGAATTCTGCCCCGACAGAAACCTCTCTGTCCCACACTGTCCTGACGGATGTCACTCTGGAACTCGGGAAAAAGGAAGTCAGCCCCGACGGCGTCAGCGAAAATTTTGTGCAATCTTAGATTTTTGTAAATTTTATTAAAGTAAATTTTGGTTGACTGCTACATGGCTTTGGATTGATATTTATATTAGATTTATGATCTTTTTAGACTGAGATTTTCTTTCCAAATTTGGATTATATTTCTTTATGGAAATTAATTGTGATTTGTAATTCCTTTTAGGATTTGAATTTCTAGTTCTCATAGGATTTAGGACTTTAGCACTATAAATACATGGTAATAGTTAGTAGTTAAGGAGAGCTTGGCTACACCATTGTAACTTTAGTCTTTGGATATTGAAGATTGAAGACATGAGCTAAGTTCTTTATATTTAGTTTTAAAGGATGTTGAACCTTGTTTATAATTAATGTTTAATTAAGTATTCATTATTTATTTCTTCTCATATGAAATTCATTCTTGATAATCTGATTTAATTTTTGAATGCTATTTGGCTTAACTAGTTTGATTGCTGCAGGATTAAGTTGGTTAACGAATATCATATGCTAGATTAAGGAATAGTATTACATGTAATTGATATTGTTCCTAATCACAAGTGGTAATTAGTAATACCTTATTATGGACAAGCTTCTGAGTATTGCTATGATTATTAAAAGAAAAGTTAAACAATCTAAGATTATGTGTTTGTTTCTTAGAATAGTCCAATTCCCTAGTTCTTATTGCTGCTGTTATATTAAATCTATAGAGCTTGTTCTAGGTTTTATAATGGTTAGAATCTTGTGAGCTTGTTTCATTGAGTGGCAATCTAAAGAGAGTTTCGAGTAGATTATCTTATTGTTACCTAAGGTTATTAGTTTCATTGAAGGGTAAATAATGTTACACTTGATTAATCTATTGTTGTAAAAAGGTGATACTGAACTAAAGAATTGAAGCTTTTTATTCATTGTTAATTCTTATTAGTTTCTTGTTAATTTAGTTTAATCAATTCAAAAACCCCTTCTTATTAGAAACAATTGAATAAATATAAAACAAATCACTCATTGTGGGATCGATCCTTGCTTAATACTGTGCTAATTATTTTAATTTGTAAAGTCAAAGTGAGGTTAATTTAGGATTGTAAACGACTACTCCCAGTGGCATTTATCAATTTGTTGCCAAAACGTTTGGTTGAAGCACTGACAGAGCTTTCTAATTTCTTCAGAGATCTCTGCTTGACGGAGCTCTAAATCGGAGACATAGATAAAATGGAGATGCAGATAGTGGAAATAATGTGCAAGTTATAAATTATCTTTTTTCCATCATTTTTTGATTCAATGGAGCATTTGCCTATTCACCTGCCATACGAAGCTAAGTTTAGCGGTCCCGTGAAATATAGATGGATGTATCCATTCAAGAGGTAATGACATTAATGTTTTTAATGCGCTAAAATGTTAGTTCTTGTTTGTTAATGTATACATGAATATATAACACATAGGTATATGTGACGTCTAAAGAAAAAAGTGAAGAATAGAGCCCGTGTAGAGGGGTCAATTGCTGAAAGTAATATTATGGAGGAACTTTTTAATTTTTGCTCATTGTACTTTGAGCCAAACGTTCAGAAGAGGCATGAAATATCGTAATAAGGTTTTTGCGCACGAGGAAAATAGAGAATTAACGGTCTTTAGTCATCATGTACAACTATTCAACGGGAAAAAGGCAATTCTTAACTGATAGTGAGTATGCAGCTGCCACATTGTATGCACATGTCAATATGAATGAAGTAGCGCCATGTGTTAAGTAAGTAGCTATAATGACTCAAAAAATTCTATGTAATATTCAATTATTATAATGTCAAATTTTGAGTATAATTTTTTTATACTTAATTGATGTGACCTTAGAATTATTTATTATTTAATAGTGTAGTATTTCAACTTGTGTATGGTAAAGGTAACCCTGATTTAGGGGTGTCATAGTAGCCATAATTATATATGTCTTGTGTAACTGTTATAAGTTCTTTGCATACATATTAAGTATATAACTGTACTGCAGTCAGTATGATGTTGAGATATGTAAAAAAAATTTTGAGAAATTGAGAATTTGTGAAATAGTTTAAAGATCATGTAAGTCTAACTAATTAACAACTAAATGCATTTACCCTCATGAATGAATCTTATGGCGTAATTAACTTTAAAATATATTGTGTTATTGTATATTAGGTCCTCATAGATGAACGATCAACCGCCACAAAGTAAACTCAATGGGAGATTGGAAATATAAATATATAAGAGTGGTATATATATATATATATATATATATATATATATATATATATATATATATATATATATATATATATATATATATATATATATATATATATAAAGACAATCAACCGCCACTGTGACACCCCCAAATTTGGGTACTTTAATTCCACAAGATTTGGTGTTCACTATACAAATATCATCTATCTATCTACCCAATATAAATGTAAACCATGCAATAGATAGAACTAAATCATCTCCTTAAGGAGTTACATCGTCTGAATTAAATACATAAATCTCAGGTCATACTAACCTTAAAATTCAAATGCAAAAATATAAACAAGTAATAGTCTTACATAACATTAACATAAGTCTGAAACATGAATACTGATGAGTGGGTTTCATACCCGCGAAATTGCCCTTTTTGTTACTTAAGTTGTTGCCTATTTTTAATCTTTTGGATAGCTGTAGAGTTATTTTATTATTTATCTATGTAGTTCTTTTCGGTCTAGCTTTGCAGATGTTTTTAGCTTTCTTGTGCTTTGTCTCTGGAAAGTGGCGCCCCAGCGCCAACTTACATTGGACCCTTCTGTTAAATGGCGCCCCGGCGTAATAGCTAGTTCATCCATCTGCGCCACAGCGCCAGAAGAAGCTCCAAGACACTGGAAAGTCATGCCCCAGAGCCATCCTCTCGTGCCCTAGCGCCACTCTTCACGCCCTGACGCCATCTATGGCGCCCCAGTGCTGTGTCTCGCGCCACGGCGCCGATTATAATGTCTAAGCTTGCGCCGCAGCACAAGCTCCGGTTCCCCAACAATAACTCAACTTTAATGACCTAGATGAAAGAGGGGTCCGTATAAATAGAAAGTTAAGCCTGCATTGAAGAGGATCGGATATCAGATAGATATGAGAACAAAATTTATTACAGCTTAGACTAGGATTTTATTCTCTGTTTTTCTAGAAGAGAAAAAAGCTCGTGATGGGAAGAAGAGTTATTGCATCCAACATACAACTCAGAGTTCTACACGTGAAGAGAAGATTTGGTGGAAGAACATTTCAAACAGTAGTTTTCTTATTCCAAATCTTCCATTCCTTATATTTGTCTAATAATGTGTAATGTATTAAAAATGCGTGTTAGTACCATAGTTATGAACAAACTCCATTTTTAGGATTACAATGTAACCTTATGATTAGCTTAATCAACTTTCTCTCTCATTTTATATAATGAATCATTTTGGAATAGGTTGTTATATTTTGTATTTAATGTCTGATTGCTTGATAAAAAAATTTGTATTGATAGTGATGGAAATTGATAAATGGATATTACTGTCTATCTTTAAATACAACAACACCTGTTATGACCATGACATTGGAATGTGTGCATAATATGCTAATAGGGTAGACATATCCTTATTTACCTTGTGTGACCTTGAGACTTAGCTTAATGACCTTGATCAAGTTAGTGTCACCAATAGACATATTGTGTTCTAGCTGGTTTAGGATGTGCATTTGGTCTTTGACAGAAGCTTATTCGTATTTGGTGTCTCGGTTGATCATTCCTTGATTCATTTGTAGTATGGAGAGTTAGGAGATTAGGCAATGTGTTAGGGGAGCTGTAATCCTATCTTGAATTCCTAGCACAACTACTTCTCTTAGTTTTATGGTCTTGTTGAAATAGCTGAACCAACCATTTGTTTCACTCGTTTAGATAAGATTAGTAACGACTTTAACTTAGTATTTTATTTCTGTTAAGACTTCGTCCTCGTGGGTTCGACACTCTACTTACATATATTACTTGTGGACCGCGTATACTTGCGCGTGTTTATCAATTGCGAAATCAATCAACAAGTTTTTGGCGCCATTGTCGGGGACTTAGAATTTATTGTTTTCAATATTAAAAATAAGTCATTACGATCTTACTTTAAACCGATTTTTTTATTTAATTCCTCTTTATAGGTAGTCTTCATTGTTTATGCCACCTCGGAAGGGACGAAATATAATACCTCTCGATCTCGAGGTTGATAGAACATTCAGACGACTGCGGAGGGAAAAATCTGAGGACACACCCGAGGACATACTTGCTCCTATCATAATGGCTGAGGAAATTTAGAAATCTCTGAGGGATTATGCTATGCCTCGCATTGACGATCTCCAGGCGAGCATTCAAAGGCCCGCCATCCAAGCCAATAATTTCGAGATCAAGTCGGACACCATTCAAATGTGCACCAACATTTAGTTTAGGGGATTATCGAATGATGGTCCCAATGATCACTTGATTAATTTTGTGGAGATTTGTGACACATTTAAATGCAACGGGGTGTCTGACGACGCCATTCAACTCCGGTTGTTTCCATTTACATTAAGGGACAAGGCAAAGAGCTGGCTTCATTCATTACCGACAGGTTCCATTACTACATGGGCTGACTTGGCACAGATATTTGTGGCAAAGTTCTTCCCGCCTGCCAAAATAGCCAGGCTCAGGCATGATATCATGTCCTTTGTTCAGGAATCCGAATCCTTATACGACTCGTGGGAGCGGTTTAAGGATCTTTTGAGGAAATGTCTGCACCATGGACTACCGAAATGGCTTCCCATCCAGACCTTTTACAATGGGTTATCTGGATCAACTTGTTTGAGTATAGATGCCGCATCTGGAGGGGAATTCATGGCCAAACATTACACAGCAGGTTATGAGCTGGTGGAGAAAATGGCGGCCAATAATTACCAATGGCCAAATGATAGGCAAGCCCCGAGAAGAGCAGTGGGGGTTTATAAAGTGGACTCTTTCACATCGTTAGCGACTTAGGTAACAGCGCTAACAAAAAGGCTAGACACAATAGGACCTTCATTGGTTCAAAATGTGCAGAGTGTCGTGGTTCAATGTGAATTATGTCAAGGGAGCCACCCTACTGATCAGTGTGTGATAAGCCCTGAGTCAGTTCAATTTATCTCCAACTACGGGCGGCAATAAAATACCAGTCTTCCCACTCATTACCGCCCAGGTTTAAGAAATCATCCAAACTTCTCATGGGGCGACAACAACAACAACAACAACAATAACACCCCCAATCAACCACAACCTTCATCTACCAGGCAGAATTATGCTAACCCTGCTGGATTTCATCCACAAACTCAGTTCAACCCACAGCCAGAGCACTCATAATCAGTTTCACCTTCCTCCACCTCAACAAGAGAGGAAGCCCAGTTTAGAAGATATTCTGTCTAGGTACATAGCCAGAAGGAAACCAGAAGTAACAATCAAGAGGCCTCCATTAGGAATCTTGAAGTATAGATGGGACAGTTGGCTACTGCATTAAACAGTCGTCCACCAGGAGCATTGCCTAGTGACATTGATGTCAACCCAAAATGGGAAGGCAAGGAACAGTGTAAAGCTATAACCCTCAGAAGTGGGAGAACCACTAAAGAACAAAGTCGAGAGAGTGTTCCTGTGGAAGAAGATGTAGTAACTGAAGAGGAACCTCCAGCGAAGGAGAATGCTGAGACAAGTGGGGGTGAAGAAAGTGGTCAAGACAGACCTCCAACACCATCTCCTCCAATGACTATGGTCAATCAGCCTCTCCCACAGTTTCCTTTCCCCCAGCGGGTGCAGAAATAGAAGCTGCATAAACAGTTTTCCAAATTCTTAGAGGTGTTCAAAAGACTGCACATAAATATTCCATTTACAGAGTCATTGGAAGGAATGCCCAGTTACGTAAAGTTCATGAAGGACATTCTGTCCAAGAAGCGCAAAATGGGAGACTACAAAACGATGGCTCTGACAGAAGAGTGTAGTGCCATCCTCCAAAATAAGATTCCACCGAAGCTTAAAGATCCTGCAAGTTTTACAATCCCATGCACCATTGGGGACCAGTTTATTGGGAAGGCTCTTTGTGATCTAGGGGCCAGCATCAACTTGATGCCCCTCTCTATTTATAAGAAGCTGGGCCTTAATGAAGCCAAGCCGACAAGCGTCACCCTGCAATTGGCTGACATGTCTCTGACTTATCCGAAAGGAATTATGGAGGATGTGCTAGTGAAGGTTGACAAGTTCATATTTCCAGCGGATTTCATTGTCCTTGATTTTGAGGAGGATAGGGAGGTCCCGATAATATTGGGAAGGCTATTCTTGGCAACTGGGAGGACCCTGATCGATGTCCAAAAGGGGAATTAACAATGAGAGTTCATGATCAGGAAGTAACGTTCAATGTCTTCCGTTCAATGAAGTATCCTAATACACCTGAGGATTGCTTCCAGATGAACACATTGGATAATTCAGTGAAGGGGGTATTCTCAGAAACTTACATTCAAGACCCTTTGGAAGCTACATTAACTGGGGCTAGTACAATGGAAGAGCCCTCACATGTGGAATGTTCCATGCGGCTCGATGAACCTCAAAGATCAAAGCAATCCCATCGATAATTCGAGTCTCTAAATGATAATGAAGCATCTACATCCAAGGCTCAGCAATCGATCATCGAGCCTCCTATTCTCGAGCTAAAACCATTGCCTAACCATCTGAGGTATTCATATTTAGGAAATTCACTTTCCCTACCTGTGATAATTTCTGCTTCTCTAACTAAGTGTCAGGAAGAAAAGCTGCTTCTTGTGCTCAAGAGGTACAAAACGGCCTTGGGGTGGTCTATTGCTGATATAAAAGGGATCAACCCGACTCTATTCATGCACAAAATTCTTCTGGAGGAAGGCTCAAAGCCATCTATAGAGCATCAGAGGCGGCTAAATCCAATTATGAAAGAGGTCGTCCGAAAGGAGATCATTAAGTTGGTAGATGCGGGCATTATCTACCCCATCTTCGATATCCCTTGGGTTAGTCCAATCCAATGTGTGCCAAATAAGGGAGGGATGACAGTTGTGTCTAATGAGAACAACGAACTGATTCCCACCAGGACGGTGACAGGTTGGAGAATGTGCATGGATTACAGAAAACTTAACAAATCGACATGTAAGGATCATTTTCCCCTTCCTTTCAGAGATCAAATGCTTGACCGATTGGCTGGGCACAAATATTATTGTCTGCTTGATGGGTACTTGGGGTACAATCAGATTTCTATTACTCCCGAAGATCAGGAGAAGACGACGTTCACATGCCCTTATGGACCTTTACCTTTCGGAAAATGTCTTTCGGGCTATGTAATGCTCCCGTAATATTTCAGCGGTGTATGATGTCAATCTTCTCTGACATGGTTGAAAAGACCTTGTAGGTCTTTATAGATAACTTCTCGGTATTTGGGAGCTCGTTTGATAATTTTTTAACAAATCTTACTGTTGTTCTCCATCGATGTGTCGAAACCAACCTGGTCCTAAATTGGGAGAAGTGTCACTTCATGGTCGAAGAGGGTATTATTTTGGGTCATCGCGTTTCTGTAGGAGGAATTGAAGTTGATATGGCAAAGATAGATGTGATCAATAACCTTTCGCCACCCACCTTAGTAAAAGGGGTAAGGAGTTTTCTCGGGTATGTCGGGTTCTACAGAAGGTTTATCCAGGACTTCTCGCGCATCACCAAACCATTGTGCAGTCTTTTAGAAAAGGACCAACCTTTCCAGTTTGATGCCGCCTGCTTGAACGCCTTTGAGTTATTAAAGATAAGACTTGTCCCGACACCTATTGTGGTAGCTCCCGACTAGACCTACCCTTTTGAGCTAATGTGCGATTCCAGTGACTGTGCAATAGGGGCAGTGTTGGGCCAGAGAATGGAGAAGGTTTTCTACACTATCTACTACGCCAGTAAGACATTAACTGATGCTCAATTAAATTATACCACTACTGAAAAGGAGCTGATGGCAGTGGTTTATGCTTTTGACAAGTTCCGTTCCTACCTCATTGGAACGAAGGTGATTGTATACACCAATCACTCGGCCATCAAGTATTTGATAGAAAAGAAGGATGCTAAGCCGAGATTGATAAGGTGGGTTTTGCTTCTTTAGGAGTTTGATTTAGAAATCCGAGATAAGAAGGGAACAGAAAATCAGGTTGTTGATCACTTGTCTATATTGGAAAACACCATGCCCTCATAAGACGCTGAAAAAGCCATAAATGATTTTTTCCCAGACGAGCAGCTTTTGTGATCAATGGCAAGGTTCTGTGGTATACGGACTTCACAAATTATGTTGCTTGCCAAGTTCTTCCTCAAAATCTGAGCTATCAACAAAGGAAGAAATTCCTTAAGGATGTCAAGTAATATCTTTTGGATGAGCCCTTCCCGTTCAAGCAATGTTCGAATTAGATTCTGCAAAGATGTTTGCCGGAAGAAGAAATTGAAGGTGTGCTACATCATTGCCACTCTTCAAACTATGGAGGTCATTTTGGAGTCCAACGAACTGTTGCTAAGGTTCTTCAGTCAGGATTTACTGGCCCACCCTATTCAAGGATGCTCACACATATGTAATGCACTGCAACAGATGCCAAAGGGTGGGAATTATATCAAGACGGCATGAGTTACCACTAAAGAATATCCTGGAAGTGGAGTTATTTGATGCATGGGGCATCAACTTCATGGGTCCATTCCCGTCCTCCTTCAACAATCTTTACATCCTAGTGGCAATGGATTATGTCTCAAAGTGGAAGGAAGTAGTTGCCTTGTCGACTAATGATGATAAGTTGGAGCTTCAGTTCCCCAAGAAGAACATTTTCACCCATTTTGGCACACCCCGGACCATCATAAGCGATGAAGAGTCACACTTCTGCAATAAATACTTTGAAGCCCTTCTAGCCAAGTATGGGGTAACTCATAAGATTGCCACTGCCTACCACCCACAGACCAGCGGTCAAGCTAAAATTTTGAGCCGGGAGGTGAAATGAATCTTAGAAAAGATTGTTAACCCAAACCGTAAGGACTGGTCTAAGAAGCTTGATGATGCATTATGGGCCTACCGCACAACTTATAAAACGCCTATCGGAATGTCTCCGTATAGGCTTGTCTATGGTAAGGCATGTCATCTCCCAGTTGAATTGGAGCACAACGCTTACTAGGCTATTTAAAAGCTAAATTTTGATCTTGAAGCAGCCGGCGAAAAGCGGTTGTTGCAACTGAATGAATCAGATGAATTTTGTCTGCAAGCGTATGAAAACGTTAAGTTGTACAACGAGAAGACCAAGAGGTGGCATGACAAGAAAATCCTCGAGAGGCACTTTAAACCAGGCCAGAAGGTTCTTCTTTTGAATTCCCGGCTAACATTATTTCATGGGAAGCTAAAGTCCCGATGGTCGGGCCCCTTCACAGTTGCCAAGGTTTATCCATACGGGGCAATAGAGGCTGAGGACCCGAATTTTGACTCAACCTTCAAGGTCAATGGGCAGAGGTTAAAACACTACTGGGGCGGCGAGGTTAACCGGAGGAACACCTCCATTACACTTGGAAACCCGGTGTAAGATGGGGTATTAGTAAGGCCGACTACACTAAATCAAGCACTTGATGGGAGGCACCCCATCTCAGTATCAAACAACTTTTTTTATCTTTAATTTCTTATATCTCAGTTGGTATTTCAGTTGCTATTTCTGTCTGTGTTTTGTACAAGAGTGTGTCAGACTATGTTAGGTTCTTAGTTTGTGCTTTTTTTATGTTCTGTTTAGAGTTTCTTGTTAATATCAGTCACCCCTTAGTTAGCCCTTGCCACTGCTATGTTATGTGATTCTGTTTCTGCTATCTGTGTTGCTCGCTGATATATAAGCTTAGCTTGTGCAGAATTTCTGAAGTTGTGCCCCAACGCCATCCTTCGTGCCCCTACACCATCCTTCGGGCCCCGGCGCCATCTAATGCCCAGCTACACTGCTAATTTGCGCCCCGGCACCATGAGTCACGCCGCAGCGCCATATCCTGCACGAATACACTATAAACTTGCGCCCTAGCGCCGAGTCTTGCTTTATACTTCGCGCCGCAGGGCCAGGGTGGGTTTGACCTCGCACCCCAGTGCCAAATGTAGAGCCCCGGCGCCACATCCGGTTCCCAGTTTTAATTGAGGCATTTTACACAGTTAGTCTCTCTCCCGCATTGCGTTTCAGTTTTTTTCTCTCATAATTTCTCTCTCCCCAAGTGATGCCAACTACTCAACTTCCGACCGTTCAACCAACCGCCAGCTGTTTCTTACCTTTTGGGCAACCAACCGACTCAACGGTTCATTCATCACCTTGGTATGTTTGCCCATTCGCCTATAAAAGTCAATCAGGTACGGGGTTTTGCCCAAACTCTTTGGCTTGTACACAGATAACTATACATGCATTTTATATTATCTTTTCCTACAACCATGGCTCCTAAGCGTCCATGAACAAGTGTTGGGCCTCCTCCTTCTTCATCCCGAGTGCCTGTTACGGCGTGGGATGCCATCAAGTTTCCAATTGAAGAAGCCTATAAGCGATATACTTAGAATTTTTTACTGCGTACCCTGATGCCTGAGCGTGGTCTTCGTCCTGATGATAAAGATGGCCAAATGAATGCTATGATTAGCTCCATGAAATGGGTGCACTTCACCAAACCCCTGGAATCCGCTGTGGTTACAGTGGTGAAAGAATTCTATGTGAATGCCATTCTAGAAGGCCCTCCGGTGGCACCAGTCAGGGGGAAGTTGATCCCATTTGATGCCAAGGATATAAATGAAGTGTACGGGACTCCTAATTTTGATGGGCACGATTATAGGGAGGGTGGAATTCGTCGCTATCAGTCTGATAAGCTTATTTCCAAATTGTGTAAGCCCGGGACAGTGTGGAAGACTAATGATTACATGGCTGAGAGGATGTCATTTCCTCAATAGGCCCTAAGCTGTTATGGAAAGGCTTGGTATGCTTTAATCTGTTCAAATATCTAGCCTACGAGCCATGTCAGTGATGTAACCAGGGAGAGGGCAACATTGCTCTATGCGATAGTTACAGGGTTAAAAATTGATGTTGGGTCCCTAATAAATGAATCAATCAAGAAGACTATCAACAACAAGGTTATCTCGGGCCTCCCGCACCCGTCTCTTATCACCCATCTTTGTAGGAGGGCGGGTGTTCAATGGGAGGTTTAAGATGTGACATTGCCTCTTATGTCAGTAATTGACCATCATCTAATTAGCCGTTACGCAGTTTGGGAGGGAGCGTCATCGCATCCCCGTGGAAAAGGATTTTTGGCAGCACCTCCGCCACCGCCGCCCGATGATCCACAGCCATCCACTGCAGTAGGAGCCTCCACAAGTACGACGGTTCCTCCTTCTGCCGAGGCCGTGGATCCTGGGGCCCTTGCTCATATTTTAAACAGCATAGATTTCCTGCATTGCAAGGTTGATATTGTCGCCCAATGGTAGAGCCAGTTCCACCATTATCACGCGGAGTTTGCCAACACACTCGCCAACATTCATGCCGCTCAAGGATGTGAGGATGCGGATTTCATGCCTTTTCCATTTCCCGGTCCTCCAATGTATGCTTCCTATCCTCCACAATTTTCTCCACCTACTGAGGCGGCCTGAGCAAGTGAGCCAGTCAATGTGGATGATGATGGCAAGGATGATGATGATCTTGAACTGTTCGGCTTGGATGAGGATCTTATAAGGCGGTGATGGTGATCATGGAGGCGATGCTCCAGATGTTTGAGAGGCAAGTGAGGACACTAGCTCCTATTCAAGTTTGGGGGAGAATTTCTGCTAGTATTTTTATTATATATGAATTATGTTAGTATCATCATATTTCTTTTACAAATATTGTGTTAGGATGGTAGTAGGGCTTGAGAGCCCCTGACTCATGTTTTAATTCTAATATCTATCTATTGTGATTATTATCGTGGAATATCTTTTGGTTTTTGGATGCATGCTTTATTATTATATGCTTTTGGTTATTTATCTTTTCATTAGGGAATATCTTGACGAAGTCAGATATTGTCTTGCCTTAAGCCTATTTTTGGGGTTTACACTAATTTATTGGTATATTTGATGCCATGTGTTATGATTTTGCCCTATGATGAAAAGGGCACTCTATAGTCTATAAATTTTGCATATTATATTTTGACTAACCCTAGCCTCGTTTCTGTAATTATCTTTATGTTGGGTTAGGGTAGTTAGCGTTAAGCTGTGTTTGTGGCCTCTATCGGGTTGTCTTTTTAGTATATCATTTTCCTGGGCTAGTGGCAAAAGTTATGTGATTGTGGGTTTGCACTTTGTATAAATTGAGACTGTCTTGGATCCATCCTTTTTTGCGAGCACTGACCTTTTATCTCTCTAGTAGTTTTCCATGTTTTGATTGACGTCTACCGTGTTGAAAATATGTTGCACTATTATATACTTTGTATATTTCAAGTTGTTTATGACTTAGATGCTTTAGCATGTTCGGCTTTTTAGTTGAATATATATATATATATATATATATATATATATATATATATATATATATATTATCAGTCCTACGGTGGGTTAAGATGGAGCGTGGAGATGCACTCACCCATAAACCTAGGCTCGTAAAATCTCTTTTGGACTTATGTTGTTTACGTGGCCTTTGTGCTTGAGTTATTAGATTCTGAGGGGTGTTTTACACCTAGTGCCCTAAAGTCTTCTAGCTTGGGAGTGATTGATCAAAAGCTTGCTAATGAGTGCTCTGTTTTGCCAAAAAGTAATCAAGTTCTGTCTAATTCATATTTTACTTCGCTTTTCTAGAACTTACGAGCCTTTTATGTTTTTTCGTCTTGTCTTAACACTGTTATGTATGTGAGTTTCTTGGTTGCCTATTGGTTATCGCGGCCGACTGTTTGATTGATTTGGGTTATGGCTAGCGTGGATATTTGGTCTTCACACACACATTGTGTGGATCAATTACAGTCTCTTGTTTTTGTTTTAAGCGTTATGCCTTCATTCGTATGTATTTTTGCCCTATTTCTTAGAGGATGTTGTGAATTATTTAGGGGCCTTCATTTTAGTTGTTAGTTTTAGTGCTGCGTCGTTTCCTGTATTATAGGATTTGGTTGTCTGTTAGTTTTCTTGAGGGCAAACAAAATCTTAAGTTTGGGGGTATTTGATGAGTGGGTTTCATATCTGCGAAATTGCCCTTTTAGTTACTTAAGTTGTTTCCTATTTTCAATCTTTTGGATGGCTGTAGAGTTATTTTATTATTTATCTGTGTAGTTCCTTTCGGTCTGGCTTTGTAGATGTTTTTCGCTTTCTTGTGCTTTGTCTGCGGAAAGTGGCACCCCAGCGCCAACTTATATTGGACCCTTCTGTTAAATGGCGCCCCGGCGTCATATCTAGTTCATGCATCCGCGCCGCAGCACGGAAAGAAGCTCCAAGGCACTAGAAAGTCGCGCCCCGGCGCCATCTTCTTGCGCCCCAGCACCGCTCTTCGCGCCCCGGCGCCATTTATGACGCACCAACGTTGTCTCTTGCGCCCCGGCGCTGATTACAATGTCTAGGCTTGCGCCGCAGCGCAAGTTCCGGTTCCCCAACAATAACTCGTCTTTAATGACCTAGATGAAAGAGGGGTCCATATAAATAGAAAGTGAAGCCTGCATTGAAGAGGATCAGATATCAGATAGATATGAGAGAAAAATTTATTATAGCTTAGACTAGGATTATATTCTCTGTTTTTCTTGAAGAGAAAGAAGCTCGTGAAGGGAAGAAGAGTTATTGCATCCAACATACAACTTAGAGTTCTACACGTGAAGAGAAGATTTGGTGGAAGAACATTTCAAACAGGGGTTTTCTTATTCCAAATCTCCCATTCCTTGTATTTGTCTGATAATGTGTAATGTATTAAAAATGTGTGTTAGTACCATAGTTATGAACTAACTCCATTTTTAGGATTGTAATGTAACCTTATGATTAGCTTAATCAACTTTCTCTCTCATTTTATATAATGAATCATTTTGGAATGGGTTGTTGTATTTTGTATTTAATGTCTGATTGCTTGATAAAGAAATTGGTATTGATAGTGATGGAAATTGATAAATGGATATTACTGTCTATCATTAAATACAACAACACCTGTTATGAACATGACATTGGAATGTGTGCATAATATGCTAATAGGGTAGACATATCTTTATTTGCCTTGTGTGACCTTGAGACTTAGCTTAATGGCCTTGACCTAGTTAGTGTCACAAATAGACATATTGTGTTATAGCTGGTTTAGGATGTGCATTTGGTCTTTGACATAAGCTTATACGTATTTGGTGTCTCGGTTGACCATTCCTTGATTCATTTGTAGTATGGAGAGTTAGGAGATTAGGCGACGCGTTAGGGGAGTTGTAATCCTATCTTGAATTCTTAGCACATCTACTTCTCTTAGTTTTATAGTCTTGTTGAAATAGCTGAACCAACCATTTGTTTTACTCGTTTAGATAAAATTAGTAACGACTTTACCTTAGTATTTATTTTCTGTTAAGACTTCGTCCTCGTGGGTTCGACACTCTACTTACATATATTACTTGTGGACCGCGTTTACTTGCGCGTGTTTATTGATTGCGAAATCAATCAACAAATATATAATCACATGACAATAAGTCTTCATCATTTGTTAATCTTGCCCTTGCCTTTGCTAGTAGAAGGCTCGTCGGACCTTTCGTTCTTAACTGCAATGTTATTATTACGCAAGAGTGAGCACAAATGCCCACAAGTATAATAATGGAACAACAATATAATAACATGCGATTGAATCAAGACTTCTGGAATAAGAATTCATCTTTTGAATCAAGAATGAATAACAAGAATCAAAAGAACTTCTGAGGGTCATAAGACCTTGAACTATGTCCTGGGTTATCAAGGGTTATACTTGAAACTTTTAACAGTCATAAGACTATAGACTCTTCTACTCGTACTTAGGGGGATAAGCCCTTAGTACCATACTATGCATAATATCTTAACGCTAAAGTGTAAATAATCCCCTATAACAGGGTTGTTCATCTCAGTTTGACATTAGAGTCTGTAGTAAAGGAAGTTCTGTTTGGATAATTCAACAAGGGTTCTAAAATTTAGAACGTTCATCAACTATGGATTAGTCGAATCAATAAGGGGTTCACTAGTCTTACAATGTTCAACAATAACTGATATTTAAATTGAATAACAAACTCAAGAGGTATACAATAGAATAAGTATTGTATAACAGAATCATACTTTGAAAGATTAATAGCATTTATTATAACAATTTGAACTTGATTAATAATAACGAGAATATGCTCGATGTAAGAGGTAAATTTATAAACTTATATAATGATAACGAGTAGGGTTAAGAAACTTGCCTCGTGCGTAGGTTACATGTTAACTATACACGTTCCTCGATTTAATCCTACATACCATTTACATTTACAATACCAGTTAATTATAACGTAACTAGTCATCACAAGTTCATTCTTTTTGTCTAACTCTTATTATGACTACACTTAGTCAAATTACAACACTTGTTTTCACATAATATTACACTACACGAACCACAAGCTAACTACGCGTTAAACAAATCATTTAACCACGTAAGTATCTCATTAACATGTTAAAAGTCTAATTTTAACATCACATTATGTGACTAACACATTTTTATGATCATTAGATTAGGTTATTATTACAGTCCCTAAAATAAAACCATTAAAATGCTCATTCTTGGACAGACTGTAGAGTGGCGCTGCAGCGCCACCATCAAGCATATTATTGGCGCTGCGGCCTGGACAATGGCGCTGCGGTGTGGCTGGCACTGTGGCTCGGGTCTTAAGTGTGAGACCCTGGATTTTATTAATAAATATTTAAATTTCTTGAAATATTTTTTTTGAATATTATGGAATAAATTTTATATAATGTTATAGTTGTGGTAATATTTATAAATTTTGCAAAGTACACAAGTTGTTATATAATATTCGATTGGTCGGGGAATATTTATTTTAACAAGGAATATTCGTACGACGGCACAATCATTGGTGGACCCCACAACAGAATTATTGTCGAATTGAGAAAATGACAAAAATATTTTATTGAAAATAACGGCGGAAGTTTTACCGTTAATACTGTTGAACTACTCGGTAGTAAAAGTACAGTAATACGTGTGGTTACATAGTAGCACACGGTATTGATTATTGATGCTTACGTGAGAAGTCACTCAATTTTAATTCAATTATTGTCGATATTTTATATATTATTAAATCAATAATTAAGATAACAAAGTTATTAATATTATTATTTGCAATATTAACGATGTCTAGAAGTTCTGGCAAGGAGAGGTTTGGTCACCTAATTGCGCGCCAATAAGTAGAAATCCTTATTGGAAAGCCCCCTCTTTCCTGGGAACGACCTGGTCGATTAATAGTGTGAATAATAATAATAATGATGATGAAATTTTGTTTTATTAATATTATTAATGTAATAAAATAGAAAAGCTTTTTATATAAAATAGAATACTTTTATAAAGTTATTCATTTTATTAGGCTAATAGTAAAATCTTTTTATATTAAACAAAATACTCTTATAAAGTTATCTATTTTATTAGACAATAATTAGAATATATTATATTTTATTATGCATAGTGTATGCATAGTGTTTGCATAGTAAAATCTTTTTATATAAAACAGAATACTTTTATAAATTTATTCGTTTTATTAGATTATAAATAGAATATATTATATTTTATTTAAAAGATTTTGCTTTAAATATGGACCGTTCGATTAAAAGTAAATCAATCTGGACCGTTCATGGACCAGTTACTATTCAGTCCATTCTTCTATAAATAGAAGTTCATTCCTTCATTATTTCTTACGAATTCACTGAAACTCTAGAGAGAAAAACTATAGAAAGAAAGAAGAAAAGTGTTCTGCTACTTCACTACTCCTATATCCAGTACTCTTCTTTCTAATGTAAGGGGTATTATTTCTTTTGTATTCATGAAGAGAGCTTCTGTTATTCCATTCCTTATTATTCTGTTGGAATAACCTGTATACGTGGGCTACCCTATACTTGGTGAAATTCTTCTCTTATTCCATTCTTTATTATTCTTTTGGAATATCCTGTCTGTGTGTTTTACGCCGGATCTGGTTCTGTCTTTATTATTTTGTTGGAATATCATGTCTGTGCGTTTTACGCCAAACCTGGTTCCGTCTTTATTATTCTGTTGGAACATCCTATTGGTGCAAATTTTGCCTGACCTGGTTCCGTTATTTAGTATTCTATTGGAATAACCTGTCTATGCGAAGTACTGTATGCATGGTGATTTCTGTTGTTATTCTATTCTTTATTATTCTATTGGAACATCCTGTCGGGGCGAATTTCGCCTGACCTGGTTCCGTTATTTATTATTCTGTTAGAATAACTTGTCTATACGAAGTACTGCATGAATGGTGATTTATTTTGTTATTCCATTCTTTATTATACTCAGTTGGTAAAAGTTTTGACTTCTATACTCCACGAAATTAGTGGAATATCCTTGATATTTGAGCTTCATCCATTATCCTTTCACGAAAATATTTTTCTGAATATTCTTGAATTTTACTCTACAAAGAAGTATAATGTTGACAATTTGGACGTTATTAGTTCCTGGATAAATTAATTCTTGAACTTGTTTTATTGAATTCTTATATCATTGTCATCATCCTCATGTTTATATTATGTTGAAAGTTATCTGTGGCCTGTAGTGCATAGATGGACTTGGTATGATTATGACCAGGGATTATTCGGTGTAATAATGACCGTAATGTTACAAATGATGTGGTAAAAGTCCTCATTGGCCCGTAGTGCATTGATGGATAGTTGTTGGCATGACCATGACAATTGATGAATACACGAATATCTTTGGCCTGTAGTGCATGGATAATTTGTGGTCGTGATACTAATGAATATCCTTGGCCGTAGTGCAGGGATGATGTGGATTATTTATTAAGCTGAGTCCCAGCGATAAAAGTGATGAAAAACCTTTTAAATCATAAAAGATAGTAGATTTTATTCTCTACTTGACTCTTTTAATGGATTGCTTATTCCGCTGCAGTTAAACTTGATGTCTATTATATTTTATCAGTTTAACATTGTTGAAGACTAATGATAATTTATTCTGCATTATCTTAGTCATAATATTTCTTACTGGGCTAGTTGAGCTCACCCTTTCTTTCAATGTTCTCTTCAGGAAATGAGAACATAGCCGGGACTAGTCGGGGAACGGAGTGACGGTCCGAGAGGGTGTCTTAGTAGTCCTCACTATTCTATAAAATAGTGTGATAATAAATGTAATGAGGACTTATTCTGAGACTAGATATTGTCTAGAAGACAATATTTATATTAAAACTCACAGCTCTTGTTGTATATTTAAGATTATATTTGTATTCTGTACCATGTATTTGGTGACTCAGAATAGGTGATTTATACCTATTTTGGGGGCATCACATTAAGCCTGCATCCGGCGCTGCGACGTGACATACCAGAACTAGAACTGCAATTCGCAAAAAATTGCAAAATATGGCCAAAACACCAAATTAATTCATTCACAAGCATACCCAGATGATATAATACACATATAACTACTACTCAACTCATGTAATTTCATTTTCTTGGTATTTTTGAAATTTTTTTAAGAATAAGCATAAGATTGACACTACGGGTTCATTATAACACCGAATATGTCCATTCAAAGTTTATTTTATTCGTTTTGACATGTGATAACATAATCTACCGTAAAATTTCAAGTTAAAGAACAATTCATAGCATACCAATTCCTATAAGGGCCATACATATGAAACTTATACTCAATAACTTCGCAAATCTATTTACAACATATTTATATGCAATTGATGTTATGAGAACATACATATATAGTAATAAAAACATATTATGATTATATATATCATATATAAACACATAAGTCATTACTTTTTCAATTATAGAGACTTATAGAAATTTTTCATAGAAAGTATAAACAACGTGAATTTGAAGTTGGTTGAAAAGATTACCCATAGTGTAGATTAATAAGAGATGAAATCTTTCTCAGATACTTCTTTAAATCACACAACACACAATTTCTCAATGTTTTTCTGAATTCTCTCTGAACTCTCAAGTTAAACTCTTAATTGAAAATACGTAAAAGAACTAGACTGATCATTTCTGCGCACAGTTGGGGTCAGTTAATCCATACGTGGTTTAACTGCTCCCAACTCATCATAAGGCCTCGTTTGGCTTGAAACATAAGTAACACTTCTAATTATTTTAATTAATCTCCTATACTACAGTTTAATAATGTCACACCTATTTACGTAATAAATCAAATATCTTATTTAATTTAATTTAATAAAATATAATAATTTCTCATTAATTCACATAGTCACATAATTGAATTTCTCATTTATTAATTATGTCAAATTATTAATTTTCTCATTAATTATTAAATTAATTAAAATAATATTAGGCTTATTAAATATTTCTTTTAATTCAATAAGCTCACATAACACATAATTTGAGTAATAAAAATTTCTCCATATTAATTTAATAAATATAACACATAATTAAATTAATCTACCACAATTTCATAAATTAATTATTTAATCCAATAATTAAATCATCAAAAAAATATTTATTTAACTTAATAAATATGAAAATTAAATTACAAAATCTCATTTGTCACATCTTTCCCCCTTTAAAAGGATTCTGTAATCAGAATCACGACTCAATCAATTCGTTCCGTTACATTCTCCCCCCCCCCCCACCCCCACCCCCACCCCCACCCCCGTACAAAGATTCCGTCCCCAGAATCCCTTACACATAATTCAAGTAAATAATTGAGGGTAATTCTTCATCATTTGCTCTTCGAGTTCCCTTGTAGCTTCTTTAGCGTTGTGGTTCCTCCAAATTACCTTAACAGAAGGTATTACTTTATTTCTGAGAACTTTCTCTTTTCTGTAAACAATCTAAACAGAAATTTCTTCATAAGATAAATCTTTTTCAAAATGTAGGGGTTCGTATTCAATTACATGCTTGTAGTCGTGTTTGTAAGGTCATAAAAATGAAACATGGAAGACATTGTGGACATTCTCGAGTGCTGGAGGTAAGGCTACCTCATACGCAACTTCTCCAATTATTCGTAGTACCTCAAAGGGTCTAATGAATCTTGGGCTTAATTTTTCTTTCTTTCTGAACCTAAACTTTCCCTTCCAGGGAGAGACCTTCCAAAACACATAACTACCCAATTCAAACTCAACATTTTTACGGTGTGGATCAGCGTATTTCTTCTGCCTATCTTGAGCTGCCACTAGGCTTGTTCGGATCACTTTGACTATTTCTGTTGTCTGCTGTACCAATTATGAGCCTAGTAATTGTCTTTCACCAACTTCATCCCAGTATAGTAGAGTTCTGTACTTTCTGCCGTATAATGCTTCATAAGGCGGCATGCTAATACTAGCATGGTAAATGTTATTGTAGCCGAACTCTACGAGCGGTAGGTGATCATCCCAATTTTCTTTAAAATCCATTACACAAGCTCTCAACATATCTTCTAATGTTTGAATCGTTCTTTCACTCTGCCCATCTGTCTGAGGATGATATGTTGTAATCATTCGCAACTGCGTACCCATGCATTCTTGCAGATGTTTCCAGAAGTTCGATGTAAAGCGCGGATCCCTATAGAAAATAATTGACACCGGAACTCCGTGTCTCAAAATAATCTCTTTTACATATAATTTTTCCAACTGGTCTAAGTTAAATTTGATTCTGATCGAAAGGAAGTGTGCGGATTTTGTCAGTCGATCAACGATAACCCATACTACGTCATAGCCTTTTTGAGTTGTAGGAAGGCCAACTACGAAATCCATCGTAATATGTTCCCATTTCTATTCTGGGATCTCTAAAGGTTGTAACAACCCACTCGGCCTCTGATGTTCTTCTTTCACTTTCTGACATGTCAGACACTTGGCAACACACTCTGCAACATCTCGTTTCAAATTCGGCCACCAAAAATGTTGTCGAAGATCTTGGTACATCTTGGTACTACCAGGGTGAATCGAGTATCGTGAGCTATGAGCCTCGCTTAAAAAGTCTTCCTTAATCTCAGGCAATGGTGGTACCCAAATTCTGCTCTCAAATCTTAGTAGTCCTTCACTGTCTATTTTGAATCTCGGTTCGATCCCTTCAAATATCTTCTTTTTCACTTTCTCACATTCTTCGTCCTGAAGTTGAGCCTTCTTAATTTTATCTAGTAAAGTTATACCAGCTTGCATCTGGAACAGCTTCTCGTCAATCTCCATAGGGTACTTCACTTCCAATTTCAGCTTTTCCATTGCTGAAATTAGCTTCTTCTGAGCTGTCAACATCATTAATTTCTCCTGACCCTTTATTTAAGGCGTCGACAACCACATTTTTTTGACCGGATGGTATAAAATCTCACAATTATAGTCCTTAATTAACTCTATCCACCTTCTATAACGACCCAAAAATTCGGATTTTCTAGAATTTAAGTTTAAAGAATTAGTTATTAATAAAATGAATTTTTTGGAACAAAAATATATCCGGGGGAAAAGACGAAATAGATACTATTTACCCGACGAAATCTAAGGGTTAGGGTTTGAATAACCTAAGGTGTTCTGAGAGTTCGGTATGTCGAAATGACATTTCTCGAAAGATTTGCCGATAATATGTCGTGAAAAGTTAAGTAAGCCGATAAATTTTTTTCTCAAAAAACATGCAGAAATCAGACAAAATAAAAAGGACGAAAAGTATCGCGGTGTACTTTTCACTCGTTTAACTACGTTAGGATAAAACATGAAGGAAAACGCTTGACATCAAAAAGTGTTTTTTAGTTTTTCGGGAATCCGAAGAATACGTAAAAGTTAATCGGTAAAAGAAAGATGATATATCCAAAAATATTTGGATTCCGAGAATCGCAGTTTTTAAAACTGTCGGACGAAAACCCGAAAGACGGAACCACAAAACTTAAAGGCTAAGTAGACTTAAGGGCTAAGCTAACTTAACACTTAAGTCATGAATAGTATGGAGGTGTGAATAGTAAGGAGGTTAGGGGGTGAAATGACTATTTTTCCCTAGCTTTGGATTTTCTATAAATAGGAAGCTAACTTTCATTTAAATGAGATTTTGAAAATCCTACAATTAGAGAGAGGGAGAGAGGGTTCGGATGGAGAGGGAGAAGGAAGAGCATGAGCATGATTGATCGGATCGAAAGTGCTCGTGAAATAGAAAAGCTTGTGAATCGCCGATTTTGTCTAGCGAAACAAAAATAAAGAGGAAAGGTATTAAAAACTTAACTCCTAAGTTAACTTTTTCTAAGTTTTTATGTTCAAAACATAGTTTAATAAGAATAAGGAGTAAAAGAAGTTAGGAATGATTTCATATGGTTGAAATCATATGAAAATTAAGAAATAATAATTTAAAGTTTAGTAAATAAATTTCTTAAGGAAGTATAAGATTTGTAATAAATTAGAACGCTCCGAGTGGATTATATAAATAAGTAGGTGAAATAAGTAAGGAAAATGTTCTATAACATCAAATTCCAATAAAAAGTGAAATCATAATCCAAAATATCGATTAAAATGAAGAACGAACGAAGAACACACGAAGAACGTTGTTGATGGACAAATTTAAAACCAACGTAGGATAATTGTTGTTGATGGACAAGTTTAAAACCATCTCATATAAGTTTGATGCTTGTTGCTTGGTTAGGAATAGTAGAAACGTTCATGAAGAACGGATTAAAACTTAGCTATAACGAAGTTATAGAGAAAATTTCATAAAAGATGAACGAGAATTAGAAAGTTAGTAAATGAACCCAATCGTGTAGGGTTTTATAAGAAAGTAAGAGAACGTAGAAAACGTGAGTCGTGGACTCAAGAACGATCGAGTTCCGAGTTCGGATGAACGAATTAAGGATGACCAAACAGAGAGCGTTAAAAACATAAAACGAACGAAGGGTGAAGATCAAGCCAATCGAATGGCACGTTAATGGATTTAAAACAAAGTTCTATCTAAGGGGTATTGAAGTACGTAAGATAAAAAAGAGAATGGCTTTGGAACAACATCGTTCTGAGTTATAACGAAGGAGTTATGAGATCGGGAAGTAGCGTCTCAAAATGAAGTTAACACTTAGAAGAAATTGTCAAGAATTAGGGCTTGGCGCCGCGGCGCCAGCCATGCCTTATAAGGTGGCACTACAGTGCCAGACCAGGGAGTCGGGTACTATAAACTCGCTCCGCGGCATAAGAGATAAAGAAGAGAGTGGCGCCGTCGCGCCAGTGTAGGGAAAAAGCCAGAGAAGAGCTTTTAACTGCTCAACTCTTGGGTGAAACATACGGGAAGATAAAGAACATAATGTTCAACTAATATAACACTTGAACAAGTAAATTAAACCTTTAGTACTGGTTGAACGAAATGGTCGAAAGAGATTAAAAGATCAAGAAGAGAATAAACGTAAACGTAAACGTAAACGTAACGTAGTTGCAAGCAGTCTTAGTATACAACGAATAGTATGGCTTCGACATTATGAAAGAATAATGAGCATGGGGTTCATGGGATGGATAACGATCGAAAGCGATTAAAACCTTGAGTAAAGGTTGAATAAGAGATTAAAAGACGAGCAACGTGAACGTTGAATACGTAAAGGATCCTCGTGAATCTTATTTGTGTCGGACGAATGTTCTAAGTATACCCTGGTTGTATGACCTAGACGTTGGCAAAGGTAGTAAGTAAGACATGAATTATTGAGAAAGCCGTAATAAAAGATAATAAGAGTAATGAAAACTGAAGGAGAGTCGTACAAGAATGAATCCCGAGGTATGACATTTAGTTGCCAGAAAGCCGTAAGGAATAAGAAATTAACTTAACGAATGTTGTAATTAATGGTTAAGATAAGTTACGATAAATTTAGGTTGTGGTACAATCGTAACCTTTGATGGTTGACATATGGGAGCTGGACTAAACAATTCCTTCAGAGGGCGAAGGTATATACAAAACTGGCCACTAATCTAACTCTTTGTTATGGGCAGTGTAGATGAGACGGGAACTTGTTTGTTGGTTGTTTGTGGGAAACCACTCAGAGTACCATATGGACTACTAGCAGAGAAGCGAAGTGTGTTGAGTCCTAGAGAAGTTATAAGAAGATAGGAATATAAAACATTAAAGATGATGAACGTATAAGTAAGACATCTCTGTATGTCATGAAGCTATAGAACGATAATGATAGTGGTCGTGTAAACTTAGGTTGCAAGAACGCGAACCCTAAGAAGTAAAGTTAAGTAAATCAATGCATAAGTCAAATATATATGACTAATTGGTGTATGTGGTGTTTTGTTATGTGTTATATAGGAATTGAAATGAGCAGTTCGGCGTAAGCTGTAGCTGGGCGTAAGGGAAGTTTCCTAACTTCATTCATATTCTAAATGAATTCTAGTTTCTAAAACTTCTCAGATGTTAAACTTGAGAAGTTTTTTCTATGTGCGAATGTACGATATTTATACAAAGTGGTAGCACGTATGAGGCCTTGAGCCATAATGTGAACACTTCGGTGTTTCTATGAGATGAACTATTCTGTGATTTAACTGTTCAATAAGAGAATGCTCTATTCATACATGATCCGTTATTATTAAGTCTGTGCTAATTATTTTAGCCAAACAGAATGTGTATAAAAAAGGTAGAAGAATGAAAGTATTTTAAAATTAAAGTGAATATTGTTTTAAAATGATAGGAATCGAGATTATTCCTATTATTCAAGCTGCTTCATAACCTTTGTTCGGTTATTGAAGGCTTAAAAGAATATTAGAATTCTTGAAGATGTTTGTTCAACTATTATGACTTGATGGGCAATTGAATGCTCACACTTGCTTTAAATGAAAAACATTTTCAGTGAACGATGTTAGAAGAACTTAAGGATCTAGTAAAGATCAAGCTGACGGTATCCAGATGAAGTGTCATTCAGAATGTGGATGAGCAAGGAGATCGAATGAAGACTTGTAATATAAAATATGTTAAAAGAACTTTAGAATAGTTTAATGAACTGTTATGTGTCCTTAGTGGCGGATGAAAGTAACTCTTGTAAAAGTTAAAGAATAATGTAATTATCGTTATTTGTAATGAAAAAGGCGTTATAAGGTTTTAGAACCTGGGTTTTGAGGATGTATGTTGTTATATTTAGCTATATAATGATGTATGTTTGGAAGAAGATGGGATCGTGACATATGGAATTCGAATGTGAAGATAGACCAGATTTCAGGGCGTTACAAGTTGGTATCAGAGCTGATAGGTTATAAATCTTAGGTAAGAGTATCTAAGACTATAATCGTTGAGAGAGGGATAAGAAGATCACCACGTGATCATAGTGAATCGTAGTAATAGATGAGCTGTTAAACGATGAATGATTTATAGTACAATGAAGTAGTACGGGAAGAAGAACTCGGATTGAGTTGTAAAGGATAGCATACAAATTAAAGAAAATTTGTATTAAGTAAAGAGAAATTTAGAAGTTGTAAAATTTCAATTGAGGACTCATGTGATAGCTGAGTTGTATAAACCTTTGTTATGGTCAGAGGTTTGTGCTTGGTGTAACAACTGCTCAGCTTATTACAGTGATAATCATTAGAATCAGTCGCGCTGTCAAGATGTATATGACGAGAAGGTGAATCTTTTCTCATGTATATACTGGATAGGCAGAGAACAATAAGGTAGGTACGAGTTCTTGAAACTCATAATCATGGTACGTTCGTGACTTATAATGATATGGTAGGTTTTTGAACTTCTCTGAGAATGGACGCTTATAGTCTGTCTGGGATAGTTCTTGAACTCATATTATTGTGGAAAGTTCCTGAACTCATAATGTGTGGTAAGTTGATGGACTGTACTAAGATATAAGGATGTTTAGACTGAAAACAAGTTGTTTTCAGTAGTCTTAATATTGAAGGTGATAGAGAAGATTAAGTATTGTCGCAGTAAGACAATGAAGGAAGATGGAGAATAGGATATTCCAAGTCATCTAGCTTTGCTAGATTTTGAAGTTTATTGAAATCGTGCCTATGTGTTCGTATTTTGGAAAATAAACGAATTGGTTCAACTTTTGGAACCAATAGATTTTTAAAAGCACTATTCTTGGTATGTCTATGCTAATTGTTTCGGCTAGACAGAAATTAATTTAAAATATCAAAATGAATTTTATATCATCGGTGCATTTGATGCAAGGATGGTAAAAAGATGGAGTTATTAATGCAATTGAACCTGGTGTTGGATGTGATCTTAGGATCAACAACCCGCTATGGTATGATGTATAATAACGAAGTCACAAACGGATGAAGTCCTCAACGTACTGTGAAAAGTATGGTATCATGACGTTATAAAACATTTTGATGTATTGAATTTTTTTTAAAGAAGTAGTCGATGTCAATTGAGTTGACTAGATGAATGTTTCACTTTGATATCCAATGTATTGGTATGGTCTAAGCTGTTCTGAGAGTTCAGTATGTCGAAATGACATTTCGTCGAAAGATTTGCCGATAATATGTCGTGAAAAGTTAAGTAAGCTGATAAAAGTTTTTCTCAAAAAATGTGCAGAAATCGAACAAAATAAAAACGACGAAAAGTACATTTGTGTACTTTTCACTCATTTAACTACGTTAGGGTAAAACGTGAAGGAAAACGCTTGACACCAAAAAGTGTTTTTCAGTTTTTTGGGAATCCAAAGAATACGTAAAAGTTAACCGTTAAAAGAAAGATGAAATATCCAAAAATATTTGGATTCCGAGAATCGCAGTTTTTAAAACTATCGGACGAAAACCCGAAAAACGGAACCACAAAACTTAAAGGCTAAGTAGACTTAAGGGCTAAGTTAACTTTACACTTAAGTCATGAATAGCATGGAGCTGTGAATAGTAAAGAGGTTAGGGGTGAAATGACTATTTTGCCCTAGTTTTGGATTTTCTATAAATAGGAAGCTAACTTTCATTTAAATGAGATTTTGAAAATCCTACAACTAGAGAGAGGGAGAGAGGGTTTGGATAGAGAGGGAGAAGGAAGTGCATGAGCATGATTGATCGGATCGAAAGTGCTCGTGAAATAGAAAAGCTTGTGAATCGCCGATTTTGTCTAGCGGAACAAAAATAAAGAGGAAAGGTATTAAAAACCTAATCCTAAGTTAACTTTTTCTAAGTTTTTATGTTCAAAACTTAGTTTAATAAGAATAAGAAGTAAAAGAAGTTAGGAATGATTTCATATGGTTGAAATCGTAAGAAAATGAAGAAAAAAAAAATTTAAAGTTTAGTAAATAAATTTCTTAAGTATAAAATTTGTAAAAAAATTAGAATGAACTAAGTGGATTATATAAATAAGTAAGTGAAATAAGTAAGGAATAATGTTCTAAAACATCAAATTCCATTAAAAAGTGAAATCGTAATCCAAAATATCGATTAAAATGAAGAACGAACGAAGAACACGAAGAACACGTGAAGAACACGAAGAACATTATTGATGGACAAGTTTAAAACCATCGTGTATAAGTTCAAAGCTTTTTGCTTGCTTAGGAATAGTAGTTTCGTTCATAAAGAACAGATTAAAACTTAGTTATAACGAAGTTATGGCGAAAATTTCATAAAAGATGAACGAGAATTAGAAAGTTAGTAAATGAACCCGATCGTGTAGCGTTTTATAAGAAAGTAAGAGAACGTAGAAAATGTGAGTCGTGGACTCAAGAACGATCGAGTTCCGAGTTCGGATGAGCGAATTAAGGATGAGCGAACAAAGAGCGTTAAAAACGTAAAACGAACGAAGGGTGAAAATCAAGCCAATTGAATGGCATGTTAACAAATTCAGAACGAAGTTCTGTCTAAGTTGTATTGAAGTATGTAAGATAAGGAATAGAATGGCTTTAGAACGACCTTGTTCCAAGTTATAACGAAGGAGTTATGAGATCAGGAAGTAGCGTCTCAAAATAAAGTTAACACTTAGAAGAAATTGTCAAGAATTAGGGCTTGGCGCCGTGGCGCCAGCCATGCCTTGTAAGGTGGCACTGCAGCGCCAGACCAGAGAATTGGGTACTGCAAACTCGTACCGTGGCGTGAGAGATAAAGAAGAGAGTGGCGTCGCAGCGCCAGTGTAGGGAAAAAGCCAGAGAAGAGATTTTAACTGCTCAACTCTTGGGAGAAACGTACGGGGAAATAAAGAACATAATGTTCAACTAATATAACACTTAAATAAGTGAATTAAACCTTTAGTACAGGTTGAACGAAATGGTCAAAAGAGATTAAAAGATCAAGAAGAGAATAAACATAAACGTAAACGTAACGCAGTTGCAAGCTGTCTTAGTATACAACGAACAGTATGGCTTCGACATTAAGAAAGAATAATGAACATGGGGTTCATAGGATGGATAACGATCGAAAGCGATTAAAACCTTGAGTAAAGGTTGAATGAGAGATTAAAAGACTAGCAACTTGAACGTTGAATACGTAAACAATCCTCGTGAATCGTATTCACGTCGGACGAACGTTCTAAGTATACCCTGGTTGTATGACCTAGACGTTGACAAAGGTTGTAAGTAAGACATGAATTATCGAGAAAGCCGTAATGAAAGATAATAAGAGTAATGAAAGCCGAAGGTAAGTCGTATAAGAATGAATCCCGAGGTATGACATTTAGTTGATAGAAAGCCGTAAGGAATAAGAAATTAACTTAACGAATGTTGTAATTAATGGTTAAGATAAGTTATGATAAATTTAGGTTGTGGTACAATCGTAACCTTTGATGGTTGACATATGGGAGCTGGGTTAAACAATTCCTTCAGAGAGCGAAGGTATATACAAAACTGGCAATCGATCTAACTCACTGTTATGGGCAGTGTAGATGAGATGGGAACTTGTTTGTTGGTTATTTGTGGGAAACCACTCAGAGTACCATATGGACTAGTAGCAGAGAAGCGATGTGTGCTGAGTCCTAGAGAAGTTATAAGAAGAAGATAGGAATGTAAAACATTAAAGATGATTAACGTATAAGTAAGACATCTCCGTAAGTCATGAAGCCGTAGAACGATAATGATAGTGGTCGCGTAAACTTAGGTTGCAAGAACGTAAATCCTAAGAAGTAAAGTTAAGTAAATCAATGCATAAGTCAAATATATATGACTAATTGGTGTATGTGGTGTTTTCTTATGTGTTATATAGGAATTGAAATGAACAGTTCGACGTAAGCTGTAGCTGGACGTAAGGCAAGTTTCCTAACTTCATTCATATTCTAAATGAATGCTAGTTTCTTAAATTTCTCAGATGTTGAACTTGAGAAGTTCTGTCTATGTGCGAATGTGCGATATTCGTACAAGGTGGTAGAACGTATGAGGCCTTGAGCCAAAATGTGAACACTTCGGTGTTTTTATGAGATGAACTGTTCTATGATTTAACTATTCAATAAGAGAATGCTCTGTTCATACATGATCCGTTATTGTTAAGTCTGTGCTAATGAATCTAGCCAGATAGAATGTGTATGAAAAAGGTAGAAGAAAGAAAGTATTTTAAAATTAAAGTGAATATTGTTTTAAAATGATAGGAATCAAGATTATTCCTATTATTCAAGCTGCTTCATAACCTTTATTCGGTTATTGAAGTCTTAAAAGAATGTTTGAATTCTTGAAGATGTTTGTTTAACTGTTATGACTTACTAGGCAATTGAATGCTCACACTTGCTTTAAATGAATAACATTTTTAGCGAATGATGTTAGAAGAACTTAAGGATCCAGTAAAGATCAAGCTGACGGTATCCAGATGAAGTGCCATTCAGAATGTGGATGAGCGAGAAGATCGAATGAAAACTTGTAATATAAAATAAGTTAAATGAACTTTAGAATACTTTAATGAACTGTTATATGTCCTTAGTGGCGGATAAAAGTCACTCTTGTAAAAGATAAAGAATAATGTAATTATCGTTATTTGTAATGAAAATGGGTTATAAGGTTTTAGAACCTGGGTTTTGAGGATGTATGTTGTTATATTTAGCTATATAATTATGTATGTTTGGAAGAAGATGGGATCGTGATGTATGGAATTTGGATGTGAAGATAGACCAAATTTCGGGGCGTTACACCTTCTCTGGTGCATATTCAAGTCCTTCTGTGTAAAAATATATTTCAGACTCTTGTGGTCTGTATATATTTCACACTTCTCCCCATAGAAGTAGTGTCTCCAGATTTTCAAGGAAAAAACCACTGCAGCTAACTCCGAGTCATAGGTCAGATAACCCTTCTCATAATCCTTCAATTGTCGTGACGCATACACAATGACTCTGCCATTTTGCATAAGCACACAGCCAAGTCCTTTATGCGACGCATCACTATAAATAACAAAATTTCTTGTATCATCCGGAAGAGATAACACAGGTGTTGTACTCAACCTCTTCTTCAATTCTTGAAAGCTTTCCTCACACTTTTTCGTCCAAACAAATTTCACAGCTTTTCGATTCAAATTCGTTAACGAAGTTGCGATCTTAGAAAAGTTCTGAATGAATCTTCTATAATAACCTGCCAATCCAAGAAAACTTCTTACTTCTAACGGCGTCTTCGGCTGATCCCAGTTAATCAGAGCTTCAACTTTGGAGGGATCTATAGAAATTCCATCTTTATCAATCACATGTCCAAGAAATTATACTCGTTCGATCCAAAATTCGCATTTCAAAAACTTGGCATACAACTTCTCCCTTCTCAGCATCTCTAACGTTACCATCAAATGCTCTTCATGTTCTTCCTTGGTTTTTGAATATACCAAAATTTCATCTATAAATACCACTATGAATTTGTCCAAAAATGGCTTGACACCCCATTCATTAAGCCCATAAATGTTGTAAGAGCATTCGTTACACCAAATGACATTACCAAAATTTCGTAGTGACCATATCGTATTCTGAACGCTATCTTCGGTACATCCTCTGGTCTCACCTTCAGTTGATGATAACCATTCCTCAAGTCTATCTTTGAAAAGTATATCGCTCCCTTTAATTGATCGAACAGGTCATCGATCCTCGGTATTGGATATCTATTCTTAATCGTGACCTTATTCAGTTCTCTATAGTCGATGCAAAGCCGCATTGTCCCGTCCTTCTTCTCCACAAACAATATCGGTGCTCCCCACAGCGATACGTTCAGTTGAATGTACTTCTTGTCCAGTAATTCTTGTAGTTGTACTATTAATTACTTCATCTCTATCGGTGCCATTCGGTACGGTGCCTTCGATATTGGAGTCGTTCCTGGAGCCAAATTGATCACAAATTCAACCTCTCTGTCTAGCAAAAGTCCTGGAAAATCGTCCAAAAATAAGTCTGCGAAGTCCCTCACTTTCAGATTCTTTTTACGATTGTCGACTATGTAGGCTAAATATCCTATACAGCCTTGTCTTAACAACTTCCTGGCCTGCATCATCGTCAGACAACTCGCTTGTCTAGGCGACTTGCTACCATAAAACACAACCTTTGACGGAGTCATAAGGTTAATACATTTCTTTTGGCAATCAATTACAGCCTCGTAATTGAATAACCAATCCATTCCTAAGATAACGTTAAATTCCCCAAGTCTGATAGGGATAAGATCTACATTCATGATATTACCCTTAATATTCAATCTACAATTCTTATGTACATATTTAATAGGGATCACTTCTCTATTCGTAATTTCTATGTTCATGGGGTATTCTAACTCATCCTTAGGCAATTCTAAGTTCTTATCAAAGTCATCGGATATAAATGAACAAGTAACACCCGAATCAAATAATACATAAGCATTAACTTTATTGATCGGAATGTTACCTGACACCACATCACGAGACTGTAATGCATCCTGTATTATCATGTTGAATGTTATGGCGCTCGGTCGATTGGTTGCGATTTTTCCATTGATAGTTAGAGTGCTTCCACCGTTGTTTCCTCTATTCCCTCCTGATCCTGCCCTTCTAGATCCTTTCTTAGGACAGTCTCTTGTCGGATGATCCTTTGAGCCACAAGTGAAGTATTGGGTTAGGAGAGTTAGCTGCTATGTGGCCTTCCTGACTATAATTATACCACACTCATTTTCCCTTCATACAAACTCCTAGAAGAGCTTTCTCGCAGGTCGGGCATGCTTTGATCCTCTTCTTCTGCCCTCCTTGTTGATTTTCAGTTGACGAGTTATTAGACCACTTTCTCTTTTGATTGTTACTCCCCCGTGTTACTTCCACTATCTTTGTTATTTCCTTCACTTTCACTCTTATTCTTTTTCTGATCATGGTTATACTTGGTTACCGCATCGCTTCCACCTTCGGCAAGTATAGCCTTCTCTAGCACCCCAGCAAAAGTGCTCAATTAAAACATTGACACCTTTCTATACAACCAAGGCTTCAGTCCCTGCTCTAATCGCCTTGATTTTCTCTCGTCAGTATGTACTTGATATGTGGCGAACCTAGCCAACTCATTGAATCTTTCTGCATAGTATGATATGGACATATTCCCCTGTTTCAAATCTAGAAACTGGATCTCCATTTAGTTCTGTGAGCTGATCGAAAAATACACCTCAAAGAACATCTCCTTGAATCTCTCCCAGGTAATCACGCCTTCTACTCCCCGGACCTTATTTGTCTGCCACCAATAACTGGCTTCAAATTTTAGTATAAATGTTGCGTAGGAGGTTTTCTGGTCCTCTCTAACTTTGGCTACGTTAAGAACTTTCTCCATCTCCATAACCCAGGTTTGAGCTTCTATCGGGTTCATGGAGCCTTTAAACTCTGGCGGTCCCACCACCTTGAAATCCTTAAACGATGTATTTGGTGGAGCTTGGGGTTGATTGTTAATTGCTCCAGCTAATAGGTTCACCAATTGCTGAACGGGGTTAGCATTGGCGTCGTTGTTGTTGTTATTCGTTAACCCTTCCTGGGCTGGTCGACGATTTGGTCGTCTTTTAGCGGCATATTTCTGTTAAGAATATACGCTTATTAGGTCTTTATTCAATCCCTTAAATATTTAAGGCTTAACTAAAACATTTAAACATAATCACTTAACACATTATATCAATAAACACTGATATTTTATTCAAATCGAAAGTTTGAACATCATACGATAGCATCACTGCTATTTACATCATCTATTTTGAGATAAAGAATCTACAGGATTTAAAACATCAAAATATTCCTCTGTTTATAAACGCATCAGAATTTACATCTTTAAGTACCAGATAGGTTTTCACATAATTAAACTAATCCTATCACTGCCTGTTAAGGCGTTGAATAGCCTTGCTACGTTCCTCTTCCATGATGCGGGACATCGTCCTGCGATCAATACAATGGTAGTCCTTCAAACTTGATTGGGTATCTCATAACTCGATCCTGGGTCTCATCTATTGCATTATGAAGTGTAGAGTACGTCTCCCCAAGCTTAGCCTTCTTCGCACAGCAATCCTCTTCTGCAAGATTAGCACGACGTGATTCCCTTACCCAAGCTTCCTCTGCTATGGTCAGCCTTGCTGAGCTCTCTTTCAGTTCATTCTTCAACTTCTCTATTTCCTCGGACTTCTCCTCAGTTTGACCTTTCTCGTGAACCAAATCCCACTCTACGTTTTCCAGACGTGACACCCCCAAATCTGGGTACTTCAATTCCACGGGATTTGGTGTTCACTGTACAAATATCATCTATCTATCTACCCAATATAAATGCAAACCATGCAATAGATAGAACTAAATCATCTCCTTAAGGAGTTGCATCATCTGAATTAAATACATAAATCCCAGGTCATACTAACCTTAAATCTCAAATACGGAAATATAAACAAGTAATAGTCTTACATAACATTAACATAAGTCTGAAACAAGAATACATAATCACATAACAATAAGTCTTCATCATTTGTTAATCTTGCCCTTGCCTTTGCTAGTAGAAGGCTCATCGGACCTTTCGTTCTTAATTGCAAAGTTATTATTACGCAAGAGTGAGCACAAATGCCCACAGGTATAATAATGGAACAACAATATAATAACATGCGACTGAATAAAGACTTCTGGAATAAGAATTCAACTTTTGAATCAAGAATGAATAACAAGAATCAAAAGAACTTCTGAGGGTCATAAGACCTTGAACTATGTCCTAGTTTATAAAGGGTTATACTTGAAACCTTTAACAGTCATAAGACTATGGACTCTTCTACTCGTACTTAGGGGGATAAGCCCTTAGTACCATACTATGCACAATATCTTAACTCTAAAGTGTAAATAATCCCCTATAACAAGGTTGTTCATCTCAGTTTGACATTAGAGTCCGCAGCAAAGGAAGTTTGGTTTGGATTATTCAACAAGGGTTCTAAAATTTAGAATGTTCATCAACTATGGACTAGTCGAATTAATAAGGGGTTCATTAGTCTTACACTGTTCAACAATAACTGATATTTAAATTGAATAACAAACTCAGGAGGTATACAATATAATAAGTATTGTATAACAGAATCATACTTTGAAAGATTAATAACCTTTATTATAACAATTTGAACTTGATTAATAATAATGAGAATATGCTCGATGTAAAGAGGTAAATTTATAAACTTATATAATGATAACGAGTAGGGTTAAGAAACTTGCCTCGTGCGTAGGTTACACGTTAACTATACATGTTCCTTGATTTAATCCTACATAACATTTACATTTACAATACCAGTTAATTATAACGTAAATAGTAATCACAAGTTCATTTTTTTGTCTAACTCTGATTATGACTACATTTAGTCAAATTACAATAATTGTTTTCACATAATATTACACTACATGAACCACAAGTTAACTACGTGTTCAAAAATTCATTTAACCACGTAAGTATCTCATTAACATGTTAAAAGTCTAATTTTAACATCACATTATGTGACTAACACATTTTTATGTTTATTAGATTAGGTTATAATTATAGTCCCTAAAATAAAACCATTAAAATGCTCATTCTTGGACAGACAGCAGAGTGGCGTTGCGGCGCCACCATCAAGCATATTATTGGTGCTTCAGCGCGGCCGGCGCTGCGGCCTGGACAATGGCGCTGCGACGTGGTTGGCAATGCGGCTTTGGTCTTAAGCCTGTAGCCGGCGCTGCGGCACGGTATACCAGAACCAGAACTGTAATTCGTAAAAAATTGCAAAACATGGCCAAAACACCCAATTAATTCATTCACAAGCATACTCAGATGCTATAATACACATATAACTACTACCCAACCTTTCTAGCAGGATTTTAACAAGTTAAAACATACAATTTCCAAAATCAAATCATGTAATTTCATGTTCTTGGAGATTTTTCAAATTTTTTAAATAATAAGCATAAAATTGATGTTTTGACATGTCCATTCAAAGTTTATTTTCTTTGTTTTGACATGTGATAACATAATGTACCGTAAAATTTCAAGTTAAAGAACAATTCATAGCATACCAATTCCCATAAGGGCCATACATATGAAACTTATACTCAGTAACTTCACAAATCCATTTACAACATATTTATATGCAATTGATGTTATGAGAACATACATATATGGAATAAAAACATATAATTATGATTATATATATCATATATAAACACATAAGTCATTACTTTTTCAATTATAGAGACTTATAGAAATTTTTCAAAAAAAGTATAAACAACGTGAATTTGAAGTTGGGTTGAAGAGATTACCCATAGTGTAGATTAATAGGAGATGAAATCTTTCTCACATACTTCTTTAAATCACATAACTCACAATTTCTCAATGTTTATCTGAATTCTCTCTGAACTCTCAAGTTAAACTCTTAATTGAAAATACGTAAAAGAACCAGACTGATCATTTATGCGCACAGTTGGGGTCAGTTAATCCATACGTGGTTTAACTGCTCCCAACTCCTCATAAGGCCTCGTTTGGCTTGAAACATAAGTAACACTTCTAATTATTTTAATTAATCTCCTATACTATAGTTTAATAATGTCACACCCATTTACGTAATAAATCAAATATCTTATTTAATTTAATTTAATAAAATATAATAATTTCTCATTAATTCACATAGTCACATAATTGAATTTCTCATTTATTAATTATATCAAATTATTAATTTTCTCATTAATTATTAAATTAATTAAAATGATATTAGGCTTATTAAATATTTCTTTTAATTCAATAAGCTCACATAACACATAATTTGAGTAATAAAAATTTCTCTACATTAATTTAATAAATATAACACATAATTAAATTAATCTACCATAATTTCATTAATTAATTATTTAATCCAATAATTAAATCATCAAAAATAATTTATTTAACTCAATAAATATCAAAATTAAATTACAAAATCTCATTTGTCACAGCCACGAAGTAAACTCCAGGCGGAGCAAAAATGTAAATATATATATATATATATATATATAATATATATATATATATA